>CAUYRT010008817.1:0-16725 GCA_963574885.1 Lepilemur ruficaudatus | reverse complement strand
TCAGCCTAGCTCACAGCAACCTCAAATTCCTGGGCTCAAGCAATCCTTCTGCCTCAGCCTCCCAAGTGGCTGGGACTACAGGCATGTGCCACCATGCCCGGCTAATTTTTTCTATATATATTTCTAGTTGTCCAATTAATTTCTTTCTATTTTTAGTAGAGATGGGGTCTCGCTCTTGCTCAGGCTGGTTTCAAACTCTTGACCTTGAGCGATCCACCCGCCTCGGCCTCCCGGAGTGCTAGGATTACAGGCATGAGCCACTGTGCCCGGCCATCAAATGGTATTCTTTAAGTCTTAGCTCAAATCTCTTTTGTGAAGCTTTCTCTGACCTCTCCATCCTCCTGATAATGCCATCACTTTGAGAGTGATAGCTCCCTTTGAGCTCCGCTGACCTGTCATGATCCCTACATTGCTTTGTCACCTTCCTTAGTTCCTTGAGGGCAAGGGCCATGTGTAAGTTTGTACTCAATCTGAAGTATCTAGCAGAGGGCCCAGCATAAGGTAGACTCCAAAAAAAATGGTCATTTTGTGATTGAGGAGAAAAAATCGGGTTTCTTTAACACACACTGTGCTTTTCCTCATGCTGTTCCTCCTGCTGTTCCTCGGTGGCTTTTCCCATGGCTGTCCTCTGTAAGAGCTGCCTCTTTCCCAAGGCCCCCTCTCACACACATCTTGCTCTGCCCACACGGTTCTTCTGTGCAGTCTGGTCTCCTAGGCTCCTGCATGCTCATAGCTGTGCTGCTGCGGCCCATGCTTCCTGACTTCAGGGACTCTCACCTCTGATTCCCCAACCACCAGGAACACAAGAAAGGTTATACTGCTGCCTGAATGAACGAGGCCTGCCAAGTTCAGATAAGGCCATTTAACCTGCAGCTACAGTGCCACTGGACTTTGAGCTGCATGGTAGCTCAGGGCTGGACGGGAAGGTAGACAGCGAGGGAGGGGCTGCTTACACAGACCTGGGTGTGAATCCCAAAGGATGCCTTGTGGCCGAGTCACAGTGGCTCTGCTCCGCCTGAGAGGGGAACACGTTATGTCATCAAGGCATCGTGGAGTTAAATGAGATTTAAGGGCTTGGCACACACTATAGCAGGTGTGTAACCAGTGTCATGACTGCGGGCTCCCAGTTTAACCTTCTCTTAGTAGAGCCGTGTTTCGTTCCTTCTAATGAGTTTCCCCTCCAATATGCTTTCAGAACAGAGAGCTGCTTTCTAAGCAAGCATCCCCTGCAGCTTTGGGGGAAGTTCCCTGTGTCAATCATCTACTGAAATATGACCCAGTCAGTTCAGGAGAAAATGTTCTATGTAAAAAGTAGTGGAAGTGCCAGGAGAAAAGGCCCCCAGAGCCTGTGGCGTCAGAGTGTGGGCCGGAGGGACCAGAGCAGGACACAGGCCGGGCCCCTGGTGGTGCATCCACGGGCAGCCCATGCTTTTCATGTACAAAAGCTGCTGGTCTTTGCACAAGGCAAAGCCTGAATGGGCCTCTGGTTTCCTGCTGTGCCTCAGCTGGAGTGGCTGATGATCTGGAACAGCTGCACTCTTTTTTGGAGACAGAGTCTCTTGCATGGCTAATTTTTCTATTTTTAGTACATATAGGGTCTTGCTCAGGCTGGTCCCAAGCTCCTGAGCTTGCTTACCTTGGCTTCCCAGAATGCTAGCATTACAGGCGCGAGGCACCACATCCGGCCAGGAGCAACTGCTCTCTTAAAGGAGAGCAAGTGAGTCAAACTTGAGTGATTACATGCATTCTTTCATCCGCCCGGACTATCCACGTGTTAGGAATCAGCCGTCTTCCAAGTGAGAAAACACGAGTTCAGGTTTTACATGAGTCAGGTCACAGCTGAAGAGTATAAATTCTGTTTTGTAGTAAGGCTACAATATTTCAATATTCTGTGCCCCTCCTTTCTGACCATCTTTCGTAGTTGCTCTGGAGAAGCAGAGAATAAAGAATAAGGCTCCTTCTGTCCTCCCTGCTAGGCCTGAGGGTGGTGCCAGGTGTTCAGAGTGCAGAAGGCGGATGCTCCCAGCTCTTGCGTGTTAAAGACCAGGAGCTAAGTGTAGTTTGTTTAGAAAGTCCGTTATTTGGACCTTTAGAGCAGTGGTCCTCAAAGTGTGGTCTCTGGACCAGCAGCAGCAGCGTCCCCCAGGAAACATAAATTCTCGGGCCCTGGCCCAGACCAGCCTGGACCTACTGAATCAGAACTCTTAGCGGTCTGTGCAACGAGCCCTCCAGGTGATTCTGATGCTTTGACAAAGTGAGTGCGTGCTCTGGTTAATTGAGTGAATTCTAGTGCCGTGGCCACGTGCTTATTAACAGGTGTTTCTCCTGCATTCTTTCTGTTTGTTTTGCTGAGAATGAGCATCTCGTACATTCTCATGAGCATGGTACTATGGTATATTGCATAGCTATAGGATGGGGAGGGAGCAGACCTCAGACCTTCAAATTCTGGCTTTCCACTTCTGTAAATCTAAGCTATTCACATGTCTTTTGTCACTGTTATCCATGGTGACAAAAATCTAATGGGGTGGGGATGACCAACCGCCCCCTTCAAAAATCCCTCACTTTTCAGATCAAAAGTATTTCCGTAACTTCTTCCCCAAGGGAGTAAGTTTAGGTGTGTGACTCCGCTGCCCTGCTCAAGTGCTTCCTTGCCTCTCACACAGGTGGAGGAAGGAGAAGCCAGTGTGTCCTCCCCTGCCGCGACCCTGTCATCGGCCACTGACAGTACGGACAAGGTCCCGGTGGTGAAGGCTAAAGCTACCCATGTCATCATGAATTCTCTGATCACAAGTAAGCACTCTTCACCCTCAGAGCAGAGCGACACAGGGGTGGGGAAGAGTTTAGGCTTCCTACCAGCCACCCGTGGATGATTCTGCAAACACGCCCACCTGAGTGCGTCCCAGCTGGTGGCAGTTTGGCTGCTGGCCCCCCTCAGTGCTGAAGCTCCATCTAGATGGAAGATTTGCCAAACATTAAGCACCTCAGCTGAGTTAGGTGCCTTAGTGCTGCTTTGTTGATCCGGTCTCATTTTCCCATATCTATCACTGTGGTCTTGGGCGAGTTATGTAACTATAGAGACTGTTTCCTCCTCTATGAAATGGGGACTCCAGCTGGCAGGTTGGGGCTGAGGTAATGAGGACGAGATGGCCCAGCGCTCAGTGGCTGAGTGCTGCGGCCACTGCTGTCTCAAGCTCTGCTGGAGAAGGCAACACACCGAGGCATCTCCCCCTGGCCCTCTGTGCATATAATTTTAATTAAACAGCTCAGAATTGGTCCGCCAGGAAGAACGCCAGGTTTTGGTGCCTCAGGTGTCTTTAAGAATATGTGATTGGTCCTAATGAGGCCTGACATAAGAGAGCCTGCATTTTTTTTTCAACCTTATAATAAGTTAACTGAGCATCTTTGCTCTGGAGGGCCGTCCTAACCGCGGTGGGAAGTTACTGATTATTAGATACACAATCCGCTTGTCAGCGGTATGCCCCTCCGGGTAAGGTACATAGAAGTTCTTCTTGGTTGGCTCACTGTTGAAGTCAGAAGCCCTTGACATCAGGGCATC
Source organism: Lepilemur ruficaudatus (assembly GCA_963574885.1). Classification (NCBI taxonomy): domain Eukaryota; kingdom Metazoa; phylum Chordata; class Mammalia; order Primates; family Lepilemuridae; genus Lepilemur; species Lepilemur ruficaudatus. The sequence goes on along the minus strand of CAUYRT010008817.1, from coordinate 13,169 downwards.
AGTTTGTCTTGGGCAATTCCTAGAGAACCAAAAGTCCACACTCTTACTTTGGTTTTTGCTTATTTGCACATAAATGCACCTTTTGAATCAGCAACTCCTACTTGTATTTTGCAAGCTTGAGAATGTGTTCTAGCAGTCTTAGAAAACTTAGTCATTATTCTTTTAGCACAGACAGTATAATTTCTTTATTGAAAGCACAGTTTACCAACAATTCAGAATATTGTCACACCTCAGCACACTAATGTCACTCAGATACTTACTTGGCTTATTGACTTCCACATATATGCATATTTTAATATCATTCCAGGTATAGCAGACATACTGTTCTGTTTTTCTCAGCTAATATTAATACTTAACAATGCTGCTATAGTCATAACTTTTTTTTTTTAGACAGAGTCTCACTCTGTTGCCCGGGCTAGAGTGGGTGCCGTGGCGTCAGCCTAGCTCACAGCAACCTCAAACTCCTGGGCTGAAGCGATCCTCCTGCCTCAGCCTCCCGAGTAGCTGGGACTACAGGCATGCACCACCGTGCCCGGCTAATATTTTCTATATATTTTTAGTTGGCCAATTAATTTTTCTATTTTTAGTAGAGACGAGGTCTCACTCTTGCTCAGGCTGGTCTCGAACTCCTGACCTTGAGTGATCCTCCCTCCTCGGGCTCCTAGAGTGCTAGGGCTACAGGTGTGAGCCACCGTGTCCGGCCCTATAGTCGTAACTTTTAAGAAAAAGCTGCATTTAAGATCCTGATATCGGTATACTGTAGTTCATGAAATCCTTTCTCACTTTGTAAATTTTCATGTGACTACCTGGTAAGACTGGAAAAAATCTTTATGCATTTAGGTTTTTTCCTCTGTTTCCATTTCTGATAAAAATACTTCCTTAGGAGAGGAATGACTAAGTCATAAAATGCATCTGGTGTCTAGACTTTTGATCCGTATCCCTATGTGTGAGGGTGCGTCATGCAGTTTGCATACAGATCAAGCAGACAGCCAGCTGCCACTCACTCCACGTGGAGCTGACTCGCCGGCGAGATAACCAGGTCACAGAGAATGAGCGTGGGCGCCTCGTGGCCGCCGTGCGGGTGCCGCCAGGGCCGTTGTACGCGGCAGCGGTGTTGGGTCGGACAACTTTGGCTAGTTCTAGGCAGGCTCTCTCAAACCAGGTTTGAGCCTGGTTGGAACCTTGGTGCCATCCAGCCTGAACGTGCCCCGTTTCTCTTTGGGAAAGGTTTTTGTGTGGGGGACGAGGGTGGTGAGTCTCTTGGAAACGCTGCATTTGGAGAATCTTGACTGTCCGCATGGCAGCTGCCTTCTCCACGCTGCCTTTCTGAATGCAAAGACGACGCCACAGTGCTCGACTGAGAGCAGTGTTCACCTGGAGGCTCTTTGGCTGTCCCTTTGGGAGCGATCTGTTCTTGAGCTTGGCGTGAGGGGAGGCAGGCTTCCTGCCGGTGACAGCACCATCGTGTGAGGTTAGGAGCTATGGCTGTGACGCCTCTCTGGGCGAACAAGCCCTCCTCCTCGGATGGTCAGTGTGGTCTCCTGCTTCCGGGGAGAACAGCCGCCGTCTGCGTGCTTCTCCGTTTGTGACGGGAGTCGGGACGGGCGTGACCCTCATTTCCTCTCTCCCTAGAACAGACCCAGGAGAGCATTCAGCGTTTCGAGCAGCAGGCAGGGCTGAGAGATGCTGGCTACACACCCCACAAGGGCCTCACCACCGAGGAGAGCAAGTACCTGCGCGTGGCGGAAGCACTCCATGTAAGCTGCTTTCTTAGGAACTTCCCAAACGCAAAACCGTCGGCTTTCCCAGCTTGAAATGTGGCCGTGGTTCAGAAGTTCCCAGCTCAGCTAGCTGGGAGTGGTGAAGAGTGGTTGGAAGAAAGTTGGGCAAAGGAATTTGGAGCTGGGTTATCCCCCCTGGGGTGGCACTCCCAGGCGCAGGCTCCTGCGCTCTTGGCCTTGGAGTTTCTGCTGCTTCATCTATAAAGGCGGGGGGGGGCGGTATCTGTTCTGCTTGCTTCTGGTTAGAAGGACCAAAGGAGATCTCAGCTTACTTGTGAGTACTTTATGAACCATAAAGCAGATGGGGATTGTGTCACATCCACAGTGATTGACCCGAGTGAGAGGAGAACTGGGCAGTCTTAACAGAGGTAACAGATTAACTGGAAAGGAACATTATACTTTATATTTAATTTTCAACAAGTTAAAATCAAATGTGGAATTGGAATGATTTGGCTATTTCATTTCTATAGTAAATGAATAATAATTTTCGTAAGGGTTAATTTAATGATAAGTAAATATTTGAGTGAATAGTTTGAAATAACTTTCAGAGAATACCACTTTACACTGACTAGGGTTTTACCATTTGTGACGCACTTGCATTCACTTAACCTTCACACTGATCCTCTGAAGCAGACACTGTTCTCCGTAAGTGAAGAAAAAGGTTCGTGGTCGTATGTGTAGCCAGGCACGGTGCCTGAACTCAACACGTCTCCTGATGCCCTACTTCCTGTTGGTTGGTTCCTCCTCCTTCCAAAATAGTCTGAGAATCTGGCTGCTGCAGGGGCTCATAAGGGCGGGCAGAGGCAGATTGTGAAGGGGCACATAGATAGCTCAGAAATTTGGACCGCCTCCCGTAGGCAAGGATGGGTCCTAACCCAGCCCTGTTACGAGCTTTATGGTAAGAGTCCTGCTGGGGTGTGAGGAGAGCCCGGAAGGCAGGGAAGGGTCATGACATTCAGCACAGGGAAAGAGGCATGACGTAGATCTGGTGGCCTGGGGAAGGGATGTAAGACATTATGGACTGTTTGCGTTTTGTAATGAGCATTCCACATGATTCTTTGGCAGGCTAAGTTTAAAAACCACTGCTATAGGGGATCAGGGTTGGGCTGGTGGCCAGTTTCAACTCTCAGACAAGACAGATGCTTCCAGAGAGGGGTACTGTGTCAGCTTTTAACACTTAATCAAGAACTTTCTAGGATAGGTCAGTTAGAATCCCATTTGAGCAATTCACCTTATATGATGCTAGGACTGACTCTGGCTGGCCTATTTTCTGCCTCTTGCCCGCAGGAGCACAACGTGAGGACAGCTGAAATGCAGGTGTAACTAGCCCCGTTTTATAAGATTGTCGTCTTACATGAATGGCATGTTGAGTGTTTGAGACAATTCCGACGTGATCGTTTGTTTGGAGCGTAGCTTGGACTAGGCAGTGGCAGAGACATGGAGCGTGGAGTCTGGCTCTGGAACTGAGGAGATTTGTCTCTCCCCTCCTGGACTGCCAGTCTGTCGCGGTTTGCTTGCCATGCTAAGGGACCCTGAGTGGCTGGGCAGGGGAGAGGAGAGACTGGGTGGGCCCCGCAGGAAGTGCTCAGCTGCAGAGCAGCATGCCTGAGCCCCGGCTTCGAGAGACCAGGAACGGCAGGGTGTGCACGGCAGGACAGGCAGCGAGAGAGGAGCTCAAGGCCCTGCTGGAAAGGCCAAGAAGGCCGCAGCCTGCGTTCCGGCTCCTCCACTTCACCGGCTGAGTGCGTGTGGGGAAATTGCCTCACTTTTCTGGAACTAAAAGCTCTAGTGTAGAGCTTTTAATACAGAGATGTTTGCGATATGTTGTAGCATGAATACATCTTTTAAAAGATGGGATTCCATCTAGTATGGTAAAACAAAGGGAGGGAGTATGTGTTAGATCATCCAAAACCATTCTACCTATGGACATTCCTTGTTCCTTGTGCCTAAAGTTAGAATGTGAACCAAACTGTTTGTGCCCAGACTCAGCTGCTTAGTAGCTCTTTTAGATTTGCAGTCATTTTTAAGTCTCTTTTTACCCATCTGAACAGAAACTAAAGCTACAGAGTGGAGAGACAACAAGAGAAGAGAAGCAGCCTGCGTCAGCCCAGTCCACGCCGAGCAGCACCCCTCACTCTTCCCCGAAACACAGGCCCAGGTGAGCCCTGCCGTGACCCGGGTGCCTGTGTGCTTCAGGGGAAGCTAGTGCTGAGGATGAAGTTGTATTTGGGCCTTTGGTTTCTGAGTGAGAAGGGCTCCTTCACAGTTCCTATTTTTTGGTGTGAGACGCTTCTAAGGGTGTAGGAAGAGAATACATTGGGATATGTTTTATGCTCTCTCTTCCAGAGGCTGGTTCACTTCTGGCTCTTCCACAGCCTTACCTGGCCCAAATCCTAGCACCATGGATTCTGGAAGTGGGGATAAGGACAGAAACCCACCAGAGAAATGGAGCTTCTTTGGAGCAAGGCCCCTCCAGAAGTATGATTCAGGTAAGGGCAGTGCCGTCACAGATGGCAGCAAAGTGGTAGGTACTCTGCCATGTCGTAAATTGGGAGCTACTGATTGGTCTTGAAATCACTTGCTCTCTGGTTGACCTCCGCAGGCAGTTTTGCCACGCAGGCCTACCGAGGAGCCCAGAAACCCTCTCCAATGGAACTGATCCGCGCCCAGGCCACCCGAGTGGCGGAAGATCCGGCCACCTTCAAGCCACCCACGATGGACATCCCGGTGATGGAAGGGAAGACACAACCCCCACGGACCCACAATCTCAAACCGCGGGACCTGAATGTGCTCACCCCCACTGGCTTCTAGAGCTCTTTCTGTGCCAGGGATTCTAGAGGCCCACTGCCCTTCTACCTTGGCTCTGACATAGGAAAGGTGTATTTTTAAAAAACCTCTTAAACTAAACTAAGGCTGGACCTCAAGACATAATTGGTTTTAGAGAAACATTAGTGCAAAGTTTGCCCTTGTTGTGTGGAAGAAGCCATGCTGTACTGCTTTGAAGTGCGATCAAATCTCAGCAGTGGCGTATGGGGACCTAATGACCTATTTTTGTATCCTTTACCCTAGACAGGAACTTGATCATTGCTTACGAGCTAATTCATGTTTGTGCTGGTCTGAAAATCCAGGCTTCTTGATTCTTTCGCCACGATCAACGTGAACACTGACAAATCACGGCACAGAGGTGCTCACTGACTAGTTGAGACAACTTTGGGCCTCCTGAGTACACTGGTGCCAGCGGCGTCAGGTGGGTGGGCCTAAGACTTGTGTTTGAGACCTGGGTGCAGTTAAGAGCCAGACTTGGCAGGGACCTCTTTCCAGGCAGAAACTGGGATTATCCTGCGTTCTGACAAACCCAGTGGGTCACTTTGCCTTTAGCCTGTTCTTCATGTGGTACCTCTCCGGCCAGTGCTATTGGAGGGATGTTTCTTTTTTATGTCCTAGAACAAACACTAGTCTTGCATATCCTTTTTTGCACTTTAATGTGAGATTATTTTAACTCCAATTTGGTTGAAAACTTCCTAAGGGAGGAAATTCAGTCTGCTGATTTGGTACAGATAAATGATGTTAAGTAAAGATGGTAACTACAGTCAGATCATAGTCTTGAGTTCACGTGACAGTAGTGTTGCCTTATTTTAATTTCTGTTCATCATCAGGTCAGGGCCTGAATCTTTTTTGTAGGGAGGAGATGGAGGAATTCAAAATTGTCTATATGAAAGCATCTGTCACCAAGCTGAGCCTCATTGCTTTATGCACCACATGCTGTACTGAGGCAGGGAACAGGGAGACTGCCTTTCTGTTTCTCCTCGCTCTGTACACGTTCAGTCATTGTCATGAGCCCTGTCTCATACTTGTTTTTGTTTTGCATAGTCTTTATCTATCAGTACCTAAGGAGCTGACCTTGCCATAGAGATGCCCTGGAGTCTACAGTTATCAGAACAATTAATTTATTTGTGTCTTCTGTTATGATCTCTTATTTTGACAATAAAAATCCTTACTACTTTCTCCAGTGTGGATATCTATTTTTTGTCCTTTTAAGAATACTCCATTCTGCCTACTCATAGTTGTGGAACCTAAGCATGGTAAACATGGTATTTTGAAAAATCATTGCCTTTTTATTTTATCCTTTTAACATCAAATGTTTTATAACACACTCGATCCTTTTATTTCTACCCCCTTCAATACATTGGCTATTAACAGACTGGCCACAAAGTCAAATTCATAGGTGTTACAACAGGTCTAGTATAGCATATTTGTGTTCCAGTAGGGAAAAGTGAATGTCTTTCTCTTCAGAAACAGGTTGTCAGTACCTTGAGTGACATAACATTGATGTATAGTGTTTGTTTGGCAGAGGGCTTCTTTTCTCACACCTTGAAATGTTAAAACATAGAGTGTGTATAGTCTTAACGTGTTTCAAAAAAGTATAGATAAATAATTTATTAAAAAATATGTACACCTTGTATATTTAAGCCATATCTGAGAACAGGTTAGGATAGGATTTAAAAAAAAAAGATACTTACTAAAGAGAAAGTTATTACAACCTGTAGGTAAATAAGATAGGTTTGGTCCTGCAAGATTGACTACTTTTCATACTTTTAGATAGAGTTCAGGAGGTATTCTTGGTGTTCAGTGCTTAGAAGGCCCTCAGGAGCCACTCCAGTTCTTTGGAGAGGGCTCCGCGTCGGGGTTTAGGTCTGCGGCGTAGAAGAGCAGCAGCTTCAGCAGGCGCACTTTGTCTTGGAGCTGTGGCACGAGCGGCTCCCCCAGCATCTGGACCAGGCGGCTGCGGAAGGCCTCGATTTGCTTCTCCACGTCCACCACTGTGATGTCGTCTCCTTGCTGGGGCTTCGGCTTAATCCTTTTGATTATTAAGTCCTTTCGATCGATCACTGAACTCCGCAAGTGCTCTGAAAGAGGGAAAAAGGTCAACTGCTCTTAACTGCTTTTTAGTCCTTTATGACTTAAGAAGATGAAGTCCAATCTTAGGAGGTAGGGTCTCAGCAAAGACTCGCTGACTAGCTACTGGGGTACAGGTCAAAGGCCATGTGAGTGCCTGTGGTGGTAACTCCATTTCCAAAATGTCTCACGTGCTTGGTTCTCTCTGGTCCTCAAGAAATTTCATATATTAAAAAACATACTCCAAAATTGCATTCGGTTTTAGTTTTTTCCCCTTTGCTGATTTAAACAATGAGCCTGTATTAAACAAACTATATTTCAGATTAATACAACCACTCAAAAAAAAATTCAAGTGAATTTTGAATATCTTCAGGGAGATTTCTATGAAAATAACTGGAAATACTGAATGTTAAGTTTGTGGTACTGGTTTATTGTGAGTCATTTTGTGTGTATCATAGGATAGATCAAATGAATATATTTCTGTCATTGGGAACAAGGGTTCTCATTGTGGGAGCAGAGGAAGAATCCTGTAGTGTTAGAGTAGAAATTGAGGTACCAGTATAAACTTGTTTTAAAAAAATCACATAACTTGCTTGCTCTGTCATCAGAAAAGGTCCAGAAGCAGAGACACCTCCACAGCAATCAGCATACCTGGCACCCGGACCTTGGTTTCTAACTACCGTTTCCACTCAAATACATCAGAATTTATCTGGAGAAAAGGCTGATTCCTAAGACCAAGGCAAGAAAATTACAAGGTGAACCTGAAACACCTTTCATAGGAAAGTAAGGGACTGCGTCAAAAACGGAGGGAGACCTGTCAGAGGACATAGGAGCCAACCTGAAGGAGGCTCCTGTTGGCCACGCTTTGGACAATGTGGTCATAAAATGACAAAAATGGATTATTTTAACACATGGAACTTTAAAAATTGATACACTGTGATAATACATTTAATTTTAAAAACTCCTAAGCATATAATAAAAAAGGGGGAAAGAGGAGGGAAAGATCCTTTTCCCCAAAGGCCAGTTAAGAAACATAGAAGGTCCAACTAGAAAGTCACCACTGCGCAACCTGCTTCTATATCTGATTCGGGTAACAACCATCAATGGATGTAAAACCACTGAGTGAGTGGCCGAACAGGATATTCACGGTCTCACCCTCTGGGTGACTTACTACTGACAAAGGGAAAACAAGGGAGAAGGTTGACAGACACTGCTTCACCCAAATGACCAAACGTAACCTCGCCACGAATGGAAACAAAATGCCATTGCCTTTTGACGTCAGGCACTGCGAAGGAAGGTGTATCTTCACTCAGTGTTCCACATTCAACACGAATGTGATCATGAGTAAACAATGAGACAATCCCAATTAACGGAATATTCTACAAAATAATCGGCCTAGATTCTTCAAAGACATCTGTTATGAAAGACGAGTAAAGGCTGGGAACTGTGCCAGACTAACGGAGACCGAGGGTATGCCTGCAGCTACAGTGCTTCCCATTTGACTAGATCCTGGCCCAAAACAAAATCCATAACCTACAAAGGATATGGGGACACAATTGGATGATATTCTATCAAGAATATCCTTCCTCTTAGGAGGTACATGCTCAAGTGTTTAAACAGAAGAATTATGATGCTGCAACTTACTCTCATCAGTTTCAGGAAAAAAAAGGACATAGATGGATCAACAGATAAACCAAATGTGGCAAAGTGTTGGCAGCTCGTCAGTCAGGGCAAAGGGTTTATGCGTGTTCACTGTACTGAACTTTTGTGGCTCTAAAAATGAAAACACTGAGGAAAACAAAGTTAAAAAGTTATCGAATCCCAAATGCACAGGCCAGCCGTGGCAGGGTTCTAGCAGCGTGCGGAACTGAAGCTAAGGAGTACAAGGTCACACGCAGGCCAGATGTGCCGCGAGGGCGCCGAGGACTTGGGGACCCCAGCGCACCACCCCGTCGTCTTCGCCGTCTCCTCGGCTGTGAAACGGGATGACAGCATGTCCACTAACAGGGTTATTGAAAGGATTGAACCACACGGTGTCCAGAAATTCAGGAATCAGAATAAACTTAAACAGATTAGGTTACATTTTCAAATAATGTGCTCAGTGTTCTTCCTCAACCTTCAGATGAAAGTCCTGAAAAGTAAAATCCCCCTAAACTCATCCCAATGGGCCTAATCGTAATCTGAAAGGAAAGTAAAATAAGTACACTACGGCATGTCCAAAAAGTCTGGGAACACAGGAAAGAAACCTGCCCTGACGTGCAATTGCAGGGCTCTTCCAACATTCAACGAGCAAAAATTTACAGTGAGCGCCTAGTATATACCTTGAACTGGACTAGACTCTAGGGACACAGTGAAATCAGAGCCTTGGGCCCAGTCCTTGCAGACTGACATTCTAATTGCAGGAAGCCTGACAGTAAGTAAGCCAACAAAATTAATTTAGCTTGTTATGAATGCAATCAAAGAAATAACCCAGATGCTGTGATGAACAGTCGCACTGGGGGAGCTGAGGGAAGCAGCCCGTTCTAGCCAGGGAGGGCCTCTGGGCTGAGTCCTGAAGGATAAGGAGGAGGGAACCAAGCAAAGGCCCAGCGGAAAAGCAGTCCAGGTAGAGAGCAGAGCATTTGCGAACTAGAGATAAAGTCAGGGTAGTAAGCCTTCTGCCCTGGGCAGATGCAGTAAGAAGGCCCTTGTCAGAGGCAGGCCTCTCAACCTTGGACTCTCCGGCCTCCAGAACTGTCAAGGCACTGGGGAGGTAGATGCAAATGCTAATGGCAACCATGGAAGCCAATGAAAATTACATTTGATACTTCAGGTGTTTCAGCTGACCTAAAGTAATGCCTTTATAAAATGAGAGACTTAAAAAAAAACCAAACCCGGGCAGCAAGAGGGAGAGGAGTACTGGATGGGCCTGGAAAGTACGCTAGGCCACACTGTAACGCGGGCTTGGCCTTTGAGAGCGAATGGGGTATCCGGAGGGTTGTAAGTAAGGAAATATGATTTATTTCACTTTGCTACTGATGGAGAACGGTCTTAGGAGGACAAGAGCATTCTGGTAGAATTTGATTTTCTTAAACAAGGTATGTGCTACTCTGAAAAATAAAAAAATGATTTCGAAAAAAATGGAAAGAAAAGTTGACCGAATAGGGTAAAATAGGGAAGAACTGGGGTGCAAGCAAGAGAAATCCAGAGTTTACTACATAATGCGGGAAACATAAGGACGCAAATGCTAGCGGTGCCTATCTGAGCACTGCCCGTGGGGGAGGAAACCACGGCTGTGGACTTCAGCCATTCTGGTCCACCGGGCCAGGCCTTGGACTTTATGCTTCAGTAGGGAGGAGAGTCAGAGATTGCTGATTACTGTATGAGCAAATTTAACACTGAAAAGGGTTTAGCATAGTGCCTGGCTCAAGATATTTTAGCGGATGGTATTATTATTGGTTCTGGATCAATACTGGAGTTGTTATTATTTTATCATCATCATCATCACTATAGGAAACTCCTGCCTCACACACCAGGCTGGGTTCTCTATCTTCCCTGCAGCTCTCTTCCTCCACTTGTCTCCCCTGCAGTGGTGGCAGAGCCCTGGGAGTCGCCTTTCAGACTCAGTCACCCCAACCCTGTCCAGCTGAGCTTCACAGTGCCTCTGTCCCCCCATCTGCCTTCCCTGTTGCGCCCCCTGCGCTCACGCCACTGTTACCCCTCCCCAACCCTCTGCCAAGCGACTCAGGGCAGGCGGAGCACCCTTTTGAATGTGCAGATCTGACCCCGGCACTGCCTCGCTGCAAACCACTTTGGTGGCTTCCCTCCACCCTTGGCATGGGCTGAATTGCCTGACCACAGCCGAGGAGGCCCTTCCTGTCCCGTCCTGTCTACTGGTTTGGTCTCAGCCTGTGCGATTCCTCCCTTGCTCGCTGCATTCCGGCCCTGCCAGCCTGTTCTGTGTTCCTTGGACTCACTAAACAACTTCCTGCCTCAGGGCCCTTGGACATGCTGCTCCTTCTTTCTGGAAAACTCTCCCTACTTGCTTGGCTGCCACCATGACTTCGTGTCATAGGCGAAGTGTCACTTCTTTGGGGAGGCCTTCCTTCCAAAAAGAGATTAGGTTCTCACGTTCTGTGTACTGGTACTTTCCTTCACAGCATTTATTTTAATTGTAATTACATGTTCCTTGTAGATGACTGTTTGTTAGGGTCCATCTCCCCACTAAACACTGAGCTAGACGAGGGCAGGGCCATACTGATCTCACTCATCGAGGTATTCCCACAGAGCCAGGCACAGAAGAGGCATCCGGTATCTGCCGCCTGCGGGGACGCACCACGGCACTGCTCCGCCTGCTCCTGCCTGCCCTCCGGGACAGGCTCCTCGCGGGGAGGCTGTGTGTGCCTCTCCCCAGTGCGACCTGTGCCTGGCTTCCGTGGGCGGCCCAGCAGAGTGGGACGCAGGAGAAGCATGCGCTTTGTTCGCTTAACTACTACACGTTTACGTTCCTAGGATTCATGGTTTCAAAACAAGAGATTTTAACTATTCACAAGCATCAGGAAGACTCGCCGACAGAGAGCGATTTGTAATCTTGCTGATGCTCAAACTTGAACTACCTGGCTATGAACCCGGTTCCCTCAGCCAGAGCACGCGGGCCCAGCTGATGCCATCGTCCGAGCCTCAGTGGGGCTGCTGTGCCCTCCGTGGAAACGTCTGTAGAATGGGGTTTAGGGTGTTCTTCTCCTCAAGGTCCGTACAAAAGTAATTTAGCAGTGTGCAGACTGTTTAGCAAACGGAGGGTGGGAAGTTCCTTAGAACCTCACCTTCTAATCTCATCCGGTGATTTCATGGAAAAGTAATTCTGTCCAGCATGTTTTCATTGCATGCTGACTTTGGTGACAAACCTAAGTTTGAATCTCTTGGTCCCTGTTTTCCCACCTGTAAAATGGGAGTGATACCTTCCTAAGGTTATTGGGGTATACAAGCCAGTGCATGGGAATTTACCTGGTCTTGTTTGCTGTCTGCTAAGAGGCTCCCCCTAAACAAAGGGAGCTCTGTAAGCCCCTCCCTTCTTCCATACTCTTGCAACTGGACAACTCAGGCTGGTCTCAAAGGCCCTCAGCAACACCCACAGACCACCTGCAGCGGGCAGAGACCACCAAGAGCCCCCACGGTAAAACGCTCACTGACTGACGAGGGCGCTGGCCATGGCAGGGTACCCTCCAGCTGTGTTCTTTGGGGGAAGATGTTTTCACACTACTAGTTTTAAATAGTTTTCTTTCTTCTTAATTCTTGGTCTCCAAAGAAGGTGGAGAGAACAGTAAGGATAAAACAGCACTAGAACACCCCCCAATTATTCTTGGTCCACATACACTGGTCTGTGGGCCTCCCTTGTCAGAGCATAAACTATTCAGTAATAAAAGCAGATCCCAGGTCTGTCTTAAGTCTCTGCTGCCCACGATAGGTGTACTACCTGGGACGCAAGACAGAAACAAATGGGAAGCGTTAAAGGTGAACTTTAAACAAAAATACTTTGATATTAGCCTTTCTGTTAGATCTCCAAAAGAAACCATTACATCAACCGCAAGGAGGCTGAGAACACATGGGATTTGCCTTCGGGGCTTCGGTCTGAGAAGGACACGCACCTTTCTTTGAGGATGCCAAAAACGCACAGAGTGCACAACCGCATGTGCCAACGCTCTTTCACGTGCCAGCCTTCCCCGGCCAGGCGAATGGGCACGCCGAAATCCAACTGACACCTACTGAACACTTAGCGCTTTCTTTCTCGTACCCGTTAATTACCAATCCTTGCAAATTATGTATTATTGTCCTCATTCTATAGGAGGAGGAAACTGAGGCGCAGAGACACAGTTAGCTGCCCAACAGAGTGTGAGGTGAAGCTGGGATTTAGACCCAGGCTATCCGTCTTGGATCCAGAGCTATTCTTCTCAATGGCCCCACAACAGCTCTCTTGGTTCCAGGCCTGAGGGATCTAAGGGCTCTCGCACCCTCCCACGCGCCATTACTGAGTTAGAATCAACCCTGACGGGACAACAGACAGGTGGATTTTATATGCACACTTCCCCCCAACTGTTGAGAGTAAGTTGCAGACACTGCCCTTGTACTCCTGGGGACTTCAACAGGGATCTCCTGAGACCAAAGACACGTACTATCATGATCCTGTATAATTACCAAAAATAGGGAATTTCATATTAATATGATACTATCATCTAAGCTATTAAAATTTCACCAATTGTCCCAACACTCTGATTTATGGTTTTTTTCCTCATTTAGGATCCAGTCTAGGATCAAGTATTGCATTTAGTATTCATGTGCTTTTGTTTCTTTTTAATCTGGAACAGTATCTCAGCCTTTGTTTTTATTTATTTTTTTTGAGACACAGTCTCACTCTGTTGCCCGGGCTAGAGTGCCGTAGTGTTAGCCTAGCTCATAGCAACCTCAAACTGCTGGGCTCAAGCCATCCTCCTGCCTCAGCCTCCCGAGTAGCTGGGA
>CAUYRT010008816.1:0-20663 GCA_963574885.1 Lepilemur ruficaudatus | reverse complement strand
GAACAGATGTGAGTTAAGGGCACGTACGTTAATGTGGTTGATAATTTTAATCACATCCTGCAAAACATTGCTTAGTTCAGGTGACATTTTTCGGCTAGCCAGCATTTCTCTATGGATGACACAGCACGTAGACTCACGTTCAGAAGCGACCTCCTTGACCGAGTAGTGAAACCAGAAAGCCGTCCAGTCACGGCAGCCGCTCTGTCCGTGCATACACCGACACAAAATGACCGATTCAGTTTTCCTGATATGTAGTCATTCGAAGATTTGTGTAGTTCTGCAGCTGTGGTGTTGGTTGGCAACGAAAGTGCACATAACATATCCTCATGCACATCCTCCTGGAAGATATATTGCACAAAACCAAGCATTGTTGCCTTGTTGTCAACATTGTAGGCTCATCAACCTGGCTTGTGTACCACGGTGACTCATTAATCCTCTCTAACAATTGTGCCTCAGTGTCCTCTGCCATTTCATCAATTCATCTAGTTATGGTAGTAGCTGAAAGAGGAACACGTGCCACCTTTTGAATTGCAGCCTTTCTTAAAAGTTCACAGCAAATGTCCTTAGCAGCAGGCAGGATCAACTCTTCACCAATAGTAAGGGCTTCTTAGCTTTAGCAATGCGGTTAGCCACTAAGAATGATGCTGTCAGTGCAGACACATTTGATTAATGATCTTCGATGATTGCTTCTGTTCTTCATGTTCACGTTTTGTTCTTTTGAAAAACTCCAAAGGCTTGTCTTTTAATGCAGGGCGCTTGGTCTCCACGCGGTGAAGCAGCTTTGAAGGTTTCATGGCTTTGTTGGATAGCCGGTCACCACATATTATACAAACGGGCTTGGAGAATGTGAATCACCTGTTGCAATGAACCTGTAATTTAAGCAGGACTCTTGGTATTTTCTTTTAAATGCAGCTTTCATTTTGTTGGCAGTCTTAGACTCTTCTGCTGTCTCATCTTTGGGTCTTTCCCCCTTTTCAAAGAAGCCCTCCAGTGATGTTTGTTTTTTACTCATTTTTGCTAGGGTTAGCTTGTGGGCTTACCAGAACTGTGACTGAGACAAGTATGCAGTGCAGGAAAGAGGTGCAGACAGAAGTGGTAAATGAAATAATGGGTGGACCACATGCGGACTAAAATAAGTGTTGGATTCTGACTTAAAGCCTGCCACCAGATGCAGCTGTACAACTGAAGTAAGATGCTCACTTGCCACTATAAAGCCTGCCACCAGATGCAGCTTGTCACTTGCCACTCACTGATAGGGTTTTGATATGAGTCTGCAAGCAATTGATTTATTACGGTCTCTGTGCAATCAAACCTCTCTGCTAATGATAATCTGTATTTGCAGCTGCTCCCCAGAGCTAGCGTCACTGCCTCAGCTCCACTTTAGATCATCAGGCATTAAATTCTCATAAGCGGTGTGCAGCAACCCAGATCCCGCGCATGCCCAGTTTACAGTAGGGTTTGCGCTCCTATGAGAATCTAATGCCCCAGCTGGTCTGACACGAGGTGGAGCTTATGTGGTGATGCAGGAGACGGGGTAGCGGCTATAAATACAAATGAAGCTTCCTTCACAGGCAAAAGGCTCACCTCCTGCTGTGAGACCCTGCGAGGGGGGATTAGGGACCTCAGACTTCAGTAATCAGGCACTCACTACCTAAAACCTGCATACTGATCTGCTCCGTCAGCTGGAAGAGCACTTGTAAATCAAGACATTTACATGGGGATGTAGCTCACCTTTGGAATTTGCTCAGTACTGGTCCTTTCTCTTCACAAGATTAAGCCTTGCTGCTAGTAAGGGCAGGGTGCCAACACGCCTCCCACACGCCAACAATCCTGCCCTCCTTGGGCTGCGTCATGTGCTCAATGGTTACTCATGAATAAACAGATTCTTAGAACTGAAGAAACTTTAGAAACTTATTCCAAATCATTCATTAGATAAGAAACGGAGGCCCACAGGGGATAACTGGCATGCCTAAGGTTAACAGAGCTGAGTTCAAATTACAATCCCTATCACCTGATTTCCATTCTAATATTCTTGCCACATAACTTGGCACTTGGCAGTGACCTGAGAGGGAATCATTAAAAACTAGCTGTGTGCTCTTTTAAAGCTACAGCTGTAGTATTCTTTGATTTCTAGATTAACAACCTATATTCCAGGACCTATTTGTAGACACAGGCACATCCATTTTTATGTTTGCTTCTCTTCTTACCTAAAACCATTTAAAAACTTTATGGTAACGCTCACTATCGGTGCTCTCCTTTGCTTCTTTGTTATTCTAATTCTTGGGCACTCCCTGCCTCCCCCCACCGCCCCACCGTGTGATAAGAACATAGCAGTTAATTTCTGAACGTTACCTCCAGCTGAACATCGCCAGCATTTTACAACTGTGATCTAGGACTCACGGAAACTGAGACAAGTGGTCAAAATGTCCTGGGATGAAGAATAGAGGGATCATTTTACAGGTAAACTAGTGGGTGATGGTTACTTGTGAGACAGAAAAAGGGTTAGAGAGGTTCAGAAATATTAGTTCTTTAGGTACTTAACCCAACCAACCTAACTAAACCTGAACTGTCCCAAAGCCCTACCAAAAGTAAAATTCTTTAGTTTCTCCATTTAAGCCAAGTGCTCTTAGTAAATAAGCAAGGCTTCTTAAATGTAGTGCTACTGACTGATGTTATACATACACACACGTTGGTTGACTAGTGAAACCTGCTGCAAAAGCTGAACAATTATGATACAACACAGCCTATAAAACCTCAGGCTCAAAAATTTGAGCCACCTAGGGGTGGGAAGTTTGGCTTTTGCTCACCTCCAGCTGATTTAACTAAATGAAGCCTTTAGAAAGTTTCAAAAATAAAGTTCTGTAAATTGTACTCAGTACTCCCAGGAAGAAGCAAATTTGCTACGAAGATAATAAAGCTTCAGTTTTAACCCCCTTTTAAGGCTGTGGGGGGTGGAGTGGGAGCTAGCAACATGTTCACATGGTCATATATTTTTATAAAACTTGTGGAAGTGTTACAAAAATATTATTTTTCTTAAAGAAAGTCCCCAAGATTGTATAAGCTTCAGGTCTCACAAATCATGCACTATTTTTAAAAATAACCAATAACCAATACAATAAAACTAGGCATATGCCTGAAAATTCTGCGGCTACTCCCTGAATTCTGTGGGTACCAGGCTTCATCCAAGGTCTTCCCAGTAACAGGCACATTCCCCAAATTAGCTGTGGAGGGCTTGGTGGGCAGGAGGTAGGGGTGCTTGGCACAGCAGGCCCTGGAGGGGTGAGGCTGAGCAGGCTCCAGCAGGGCTGCGACAGCCAGGCATGGAGAGTGAGCACCAGCTGGGATGCGTGATGCGAGGGGTGGTGCCTCAGCAGCAGATTCTGAAGAGAAGGGACAACAGGACTGGGAGTTTGCATTTTGGGATGCGCTGCCAACCCAGTGTGTGTGGTTAGGGAGAATCACGTAGCATTGAACACATCTTCCTTTTTCATCAACACTTTCACGTACAGTGGTTGAAACCCAGTGCTTATCACAAGAGACTGCACGCGGCAAGAACAGAAAGCCCCCAGAGCTGGGGCCGCAGGAAAGCACGGGGTGGGAGGCAGAGGTTGGGGGAGTTGAGGGAAGCTGCAGCTTCTGGGCTAGGGCTGTGTATTTCAGACAGCAGTGCATTTTAGACTGTTTACGCCCGAGAGGGGAAAGCACCATGGCAGCCATCTGGCACAGCTGTTTCTCTCCTGGGAAGACTGCGGCCCACCAGAGGCACAGAGAGAGGAGGGGGGCAGCCAGCCCCAGCTCCCCTCCCTGGCTTCCTGGCTTCTCTCATGCTCTTTATTATTGCTCCCTCCTTTTCTTGCCCTTGTATAAACTTGAAGTGTTTTATCGCCATTTTTTATGCTTATTGGATTGTATACTTTATGGTTCTCTCCCAAATAAGTCCAAGTAGTGTGTGGTACCTGTACCCTCCACCCCGCCCTTTATGGACTGGTTTTCAGTGGAGAAAAGGTTCTTCGCTCATGTTCTAACCTGATCTGGACTAGGGTTGCCCAAGGGTTGCCCAGCCACACAGCCAAGAGGCTAATTAGCTGCTCTCTCTCCAACCCCCTCAAATACTGGTCAGGATAATTTCTCTCTTGTCTTTAGCCAAATCTAATCTCTGTAAATACAAACAAGGTAGGTGAGAATTCTTTTTCTCAGTAGGTGTTTCAGCAAATGAAACAATAAACTCTTTTACCCAGCTAAGATTCCAACAGGAGAAAAGGTAACAGTGAGAACACCCCTAACTGTCCTTACAAATGTGAAGAGGACAGTTGTTGGGTTCTCACTCCCTTTCTACATATCCCTTCAAAAGAAATTAGAAAAGAAAGGTTCAATCCCATAAAAATATTTTCCTACTACTTATGCAATGCACTCTTATATGCCCTTAAAAATGGGCTAAGCACAAAAGTTAAACATTGGATTTTGTTAAGGTGTATGTGTCACCTTAAGAACTTGAAACTGGCCTGAATAAAAACAATCTTAATTGGTTATTATGAGACTTAAAAACTTAAAACTTAAAACAAGATTTTATAGGCAATGTAGTGCAAAAAGCTCTTCTTTTTCTCCTCACAGAATTTATTAATTTGAGTGCTCAGGGAGTAAGTTTTTTTTTAAAAGTAATTTTCAATTCAATTAAGCAAAAATAGCTTATTGTTTCATGTCTCATTGAAATGAATACATTCTAGTATTCATTGGTTTTCAGGTTTTTACAACCTACTACAGTATGCTAAATACAACTTGACTCTTTCATAAGTCACTTTACCTGTCTCTGTACACTGTGCTGGTTCTCAAACTGCAGCATGCATAAGGATTACCTGGGATGCTTATTAAAAATGCAGATTCTCAATTCCTGAAGTGAGGCCACACGTTGGCATCACACTAAGAAACAGTGCTACGCAGAAAGTATGAGGGAATGGTTCATGTCAAAGAACAGAACCACTGTCAAACTCAACATTGTATTTGTTAACGTATACAAAATCTGTTTTCTGGCTAAGAATTATCATTTTTATCACTTCCACTTCATTATTAGCATATGGGTATTCTTTTTAGGATCATTTTTCACAAAGAAAAATTTGTTTTGTTTTTTTAACGCTTTATGATTGTTACTTCATGTGCTATCAGGAGCAGAGAACAAAGAAGAGGTCAACTTGGGGCTGCTCTTACGCCTGCACTGGAGTCTCAGACTGGGTGGTGGCTAACACGCTAGGACCTTTCTCTGAGCTAGACATTGTAAGCACTTGCATACGTTAACTCACTGACTCCTCACAACTCTGTGAGGTATGTATCCCCATTTTGCAGACGAGAAAGCTGAAGCACAGACAGTTAGTGCCTTACCTAAGGTCACAGAGCTGGTAGCCAGCAGATTTGAACCCAGACAACCTGGATCCAGGGTCTGTTTTTAAACTGCTCTGTTGTGTTACCTCTCTAGTTTTCAGTATTCACACTGGAGCCTCAGCCTACCCAAGATGACCACATATTCCATACATAGGTGTACACCCCCCCCCACTCCCAGGGTCATTCATAAAGATCTGAAACCTTGGGTTTAAATCCTCAAGTTAAACCTGACTTTTCTGGCTACTAGGATCTTTCCTTCCCATTTCACAAGTTAAACTTCCTGTAACACTGCTTTGAACATACCACTGCCTGCTCAAAATACTCCAGTGGCTTCCTACTATCCACAAGATGAAAACCAACTTCTTAGCTTGGCACTCAGGCCCTTCACAATCTGTTTTACCAATCTTACGTTCATTCAATCCCTATGTGAACCCCAGGCATTTTTCCCCCCAGTGATCATACATAGTCCCTCTTTCTTTTTCTTAAGTGTACAATTCAGTGGATTTTAGTATATTCACAATGTTATGCAACCATCTCCACTATTTAATACCAGAACATTTCCATTACCCCAACAAGAAACCCTGTACCTCGTACCTGTCACTCCCAATTCACTCCTTTTATCATTTAGCAGCCACTAAAAATCTATTTTCTGTCTTTATGGACTTGCTTATTCTGCGTATTTCTTGTAAATGGAATCACACAATATGTGCCCATTTGTGTCTGGATTGTTTCATGTAGTGTAATTTTTTAAAGTTCATCCCTGTTGTAGCATGTATTAGTACTTCATTCCTTATTATGGCAGAATCACACTCCATTGTAATGGGTATAACATCTTGTGTATTCATCAGTTGGTGGACAATTGGGTTGTTTCCACTTTTTGGCTATTATAATAATGCTATGAACATCTGTGTACAAGTTTTTGTGTGAACTTATGCTTTCCATTCTCTTGGGTATACCCCAGGAGTGGAATTGCTGGGTCATATGGTAACTTTTTGAGGAACTGCCAAACTGTTTTCCACAGTGGCTGTACCATTTTACATTCCCACCAGCAATGCATGAGGGTTCTAATTTCTCCATATCCTCACCAATACTTGTTTTTGTTTCCTGTTGTATCACTGATTATTGCCATCCTAGTGGGTGTGAAATAGTATGTCATCATGGTTTTGATTTGCATTCCCTAATGATAAATAATGTTGAACATCTTTCCATGTCCTTACTGGCTATGTTTATATCTTCTTTAGAGAACTGACTATTCATATCCTTTGTCTATTTTAAAACTGGGTTGTCTTTTTATTGCTGAGTTCTAAGAGTTCTCTATATATCTGAATACTAGGCCCTTACCAGATATCTGATTTACAAATATTTTCTCTCATTCTGTGGGTTATCTTTTTATTTTCTTGATAGTGTCCTTTGATGGACAAAAGTTTTAAGTTTTGATGAAGTCCAATTTATCACTGACCATCCCAGCTGGAAATGCTCTACTTCTTTTTAAATCAGCAACTCAATATTATTAATATTTGAAGATTTGGGGAGAATTTTGGAAAATATAAAAAAAGACATATTTTAGAATATAATAAAAATATACAACAAGTTTTGATGTAAAACAAGGGGGTAAAACTTGAAGAAATCTGGAGCTTCTGGTGAGATGATGAGCTGGGCGCCCATGATACTCTGTTAGGCTTTTAGTGTGCTTAGTGGAAAGGCTGAGAAGCACTGTCCTACAGCCACTTCTGAAGTGGGACTGAACCTAAACTGACACTGGGCATACTTGGGAAGTTGGCTGTGTTTAAAAATAAATGTGTGCTACCCAGGAGTTCCTATGTTTTGCTTTTATTTCCTCTTCTTTCAGAAAGCCAATAATCAATAAAGAATTAAAAAGTGGAGTCAGGGCTGGGCACGGTGGCTCACGCCTGTAATCCTAGCACTCTGGGAAGCTGAGGTGGGTGGATCGCTGAAGGTCAGGAGTTCGAAACCAGCCTGAGCAAGAGTGAGACGCCGTCTCTACTTAAAACAGAAAGAAATTAATTGGCCAACAAAAACATACAGAAAAAATTAGCTGGGCATGGTGGCGCATGCCTGTAGTCCCGGCTACTTGGGAGGCTGAGGCAGGAGGATCGCTTGAGCCCAAGAACTTGAGGTTGCTGTGAGCTATGATGACGCCACAGCACTCTAGCATGGGCAACAGAGTGAGACTCTGTCTCAACAAACAAACAACAACAAAAAAAAAACAAAAAGTGGAGTCAGACAGGTGAGCTAGGGAGGACAGAAACCTCCCGTGGGGCAGAAGGGCAAAAGCTCACTTGATCTTGATTTTCAGTACGAATACAGACCGTGAAAGCAGGGCCTCACGATCCTTCTGACAGGTGATCTCAGGGAGGACAGAAAAAGTGGAGCCAGATTATTCTTTAGCTAAAGAATGAGAATTTCTGGTAGCTCTTATAGTTCAATAGTTTTGGGCAGGTCCCCAGTATGTCTGTGATCCAACTTCAAGGGATATGCCGTAGGAGCCTTAAAGGGCACAGTCCTATTTGGCCTCTGCTTGCTGGCTTGTACACAGCAGTTTGATATTTATGGACAGTAATCCAGAGTAGTGTCCAAGTCTATCTGAGTTCTGCTATCACAGCAGAAACTGGAAACCTCAAGAGCTATAAGCCACATACCATATCTACATGGGTGCCACTTCTCATTACAGCATATACAAACATACAGAGATCAGAACTTTAAACTTTTGGGATCTAATATCTTCATAAGAATTGTATATAATATATGCACACAAATCTTCTATTTTTTATAGTGAATTCTTAATTGTCTGCAAAATTATTATCTCACCATATATAATTTTAGGTAGCAGATTATGACCATGTATAGTTTTCTTATGAAAATGCCATAGCAACTTGAATACTTGGTACTAAAAAACATCTTTAATTAATTGACAAAAACTTTTTATTTTTAATTTAAACTTTAGCCTATGGTTAGAGTGAGGCATTTTAAATAGTCTACATGATGACTTAATGTGAGCCAAGAACAAAACCTGGATCTGATAGTCTTCTACTCACTCTCTGACAAACTGTCCCTATAGTTATAATGAAATGACATTTCTATCAGAAACCTCTATGATTAACAATTATCGTACATATGGTGCTTATCCAGGATCCTTCACTCAAGGCATCCAGAGCTTCATGTGTCTTATCTTCAAAGCTTCTGCTTGAATAGGTAAGAACTTAGATGAAAAAACCAGTCCATTTTGAGCTAAAAGGAAATTCTTATCTAGAAGTTACTTATCCTTTTTCTAGTGTCTTCCTCTCCACACCCGCTTCCTGTTTTGAAAACAGGGAGAAATAAAGATGCATACAACATCTTTTGGGTTATACAAATTATAGAAAAGCTTTGAAGGTCTCTAGGAAGCTATTATTGTTTCACCAAGAGAACTCCAAGTGGACCCTAATCTCCTGGTCCCTGACTTCAACAACTGCTGGGAAAATGGAGAGAGAGAGAGACAGAGAGAGACAGAGACAGAGACAGACAGACACACACACACACACACACACACACACACACACACACACACCCTACCGTAAAAACTCTGTGCTTGAGAAGGATAGTTTGCTTTGATATTAGAACAGCTTTCCAGGCTGGGCGCGGTGGCTCACGCCTGTAGTCCTAGCACTCTGGGAGGCCGAGGCGGGTGGATTGCTCAAGGTCAGGAGTTCGAAACCAGCCTGAGCAAGAGTGAGACCCCGTCTCTACTAATAATAGAAACAAATTAATTGGCCAACTAAGTATATATAGAAAAAATTAGCCAGGCATGGTGGCGCATGCCTGCAGTCCCAGCTACTCAGGAGGCTGAGGCAGAAGAACCGCTTGAGCCCAGGAGTTTGAGGTTGCTGTGAGCTAGGCTGATGCCACGGCACTCTAGCCCGGGCAACAGAGTGAGACTCTGTCTCAAAAAAAAAAAAAAAAAAAAAAAATACAACAGCTTTCCGGCCCTTTTGTTACGACGGAGGGGTCCGTTCGCTGTTCTGTGGCGAACATATCTTACTCCTACTCTGTAAACCTATCTTGTCCTTCCTCAATAAACTTCGTTTCATGCTTAAAAAAAAAAAAACAAAAAAACAAAACCCAGCTTTCCCTGCCAGCTGCAACTAGGGCGCCTAATTTTTGTTAAAGCTACAAGTCACAATTTACTAATTATGTTAAGAAATGTAAGGCGATCAATTAGGAGAATGCTATATTACTCAAGGGGGTTGATGCAATTCCTCTGTATCTATCCTTTTCATCAAAAGCGTGAAGCAGATGGTGCATGTAATGATGATAGTTATGATAATGAACATAATGATATTAACAATATGATTCAATAATTACTATTATTACCATATTTGAAGAATAACAAGATATGTCACCAAATGGGAGAAACTAAGCCATAAAGAATCTGAGAGTTTTGTTTATTCCAAAGATCACAGGATACAATGACATTTCAAAAAGTTTAAGGTACTATCAGTACATCAAGTATTACAAAACAGATATATGAAGAAATACACTAAACCAGGGGCCCTCAAACTCTAGGGTGTTAAGTACAACCTGGAGGGCTTGTTAAAACACAGATTACTGGGCCTCACAGTCAGAGTTTCTTAGTAGGTCTGGGGTAGACCCAAGGATCTGCATTTCTACCGGGTTCCCAAGAGATGCAGATGCGTCCCAAGACCACACTTTGAGTCGCCTTGGGAAGGGAGATGAATATTTATTGAGAGGGAAGGGAAAGAACAATTATTTAAAACTCTCTTGGGTCAGCCTTGGTCAAATGTTTATACAGTTTATCCCATTTAGTCCTCACAGCATCCCAATGAGCAATGGTTCTCAAACTTCTCCAGAGCAAAGGAGAATGAACCCACTGGACAAAGGGTATGCCTACGCAGTCCTCTAGAAATGGAAAATTTCTTTGATGACTGTATTATTTAAAAATTCATGGCCGGGCGCGGTGGCTCACGCCTGTAATTCTAGCACTGTGGGAGGCTGAGGTGGGAGGATCGCTCAAGGTCAGGAGTTCGAAACCAGCCTGAGCAAGAGCGAGACCCCATCTCTACTAAAAATAGAAAGAAATTAATTGGACAACTAAAAATATATAGAAAAAAATTAGCTGGGCATCGTGGCACATGCCTGTAGTCCCAGCTACTCAAGAGGCTGAGGCAGAAGGATTGCTTGAGCCCAGGAGTTTGAGGTTGCTGTGAGCTAGGCTGACGCCACGGCATTCTAGCCTGGGCAACAAAGTGAGACTCTGTCTCAAAAAAAAAAATAAAATAAAAAATAAAAATTCATATAAATTTTGCATTGTTACAAAATATTGTTATTTGTTATGAATTCAATATAAGTCTAAAAATTATTTATCAGATATATTGCTTAACTCTTAACCTTGTTTTTTTAATAAAATTGGTCTTTGGGAACATGAAGAAATGGATGGCTGAAGTTGGTAATTGGTCTATGGTGAAACAGCTAGTACATATTTGATCCAGAACTTGAACTAGGCCAGCAGGTCTCTAAGGTCTCTAAAGACAACGCACGTGTTATACCTTACTGCTACCCCCTCCCACCTACCTGAAATGTCGATTCTCTATTACTCTTTTATGGATCCAGCTCTTGTTCTAGCTAAAGAGGACTACTTATTGCAGTAGTCCTGTTTTTTTTTTTTTTTTGAGACAATCTTGCTCTCTTGCCTGGGCTAGAGTGCCATGGTGTCAGCTTAGCTAACAGCAACCTCAAATTCCTGGGATCAAGGGATCCTCCTCCTCAGCCTTCGAAGTAGCTGGGATTACAGGCATGTGCCACCATGCTGGCCTCATTTTTTTTTTGTTGTTTCTATTTTTAGTTGCTCAGCTAATTTTTTCTATTTTTAGTAGAGATGGGGTCTTGCTCTTGCTCAGGCTGGTCTTGAACTCCTGACCTCAAGGCATCCTCCCGCCTCAGCGTCCCAGAATGCTAGGATTATAGGTGTCAGCCACCGAGCCCGGTCTGCAGTATTCCTTTTAAAAATGGTATTTGGTCTTCAGGCCTACTTGCTGTTCCTCAGATTTTTCACGCTTTAACCTGATCTCCACATGTATGTTCATTCTTCTTTCCAGGTGGAAAGCTCCCCTCTTCATCTACACCTGACTGGAATCTTACCATCCCATTTAAGTCCTAGCTGAAATGCCATTTTTTCTTTCTGTAGACCAAATATCATTTTTAAAAGGCTGCTGGACTGGATACCTCAGTGAGTTCTTGTGGCTGCCCAGATATGCTTTAATGTCAGTGGATATGTAATTTTTTTTGTAAATCAGCTTGTGCAAATAACTCCATGGGTCCTAATTTATACAAGCCTCTGCAAAGAAATGATGCTGTTTGACAATAAAGTTATACTGGAATTCAAAACATGAAGTTTTGTGTGATGTAAGCTATTGGAGTACAGATAAAAAGTAGTTGGAAAAATACATTTAAAAGAAATCCCCTGGGCATGTTGGCTCATGCCTGTATTCCCAGCATTTTGGGAGGCTGAGGTGGGAGGATTGCTTGAGGCCAGGAGTTCAAGACCAGCCTGGACAACAGTGAGACCATGTCTCTACAAAAAAACAAAAAAGAAATTCCCAAACAGGAAGTTTTAGATTATGATGAAATTTGTGGCTATAAATTAGAATAAAGTAAAAAAAACCCCGTAGAATATACCTAGACTTTAATAATTGGAATGGGGCCATGAAAGTCATTTAGGACAATCCCCTTACAGTAGTAGAATTTTTGGACCCTGCTTTGTATTACGTTCAGAAGTCCCATTTGTTTAGTTAATGCTGTTTAATTTCCAGCTTATTAGCTTATTCTAGCTTATTAGCTTTGGTCTCTTTAAATTGTGATTTCCATGCTACCTGAAGATAGCTTTTTGTACTGAATAATGGATTTTTTCCTGAAGGGCGAGATCTGACTTTGGTCCAAAGGGAACTAAACTGTAGGACCTCCTTTGATTTTAAAGGTTGCTAACTTTAGTGATGCTAATTTTGAACCTCTGAGGAATGAATTCTTACCCCCAGCTGCAATTTTTGATCAGTCCAACAGCCAAGCCACAGTCGTGGCCAAGACTAGAGAACGCTCACACTAAGTGGGGTAGCCATCTGCTCCATTTGGCCAGCTCTAGCTTTGGACGCTGAGAGGTAGCTCATATGCTGATTGCATCTGGGTTTAACCATGGAGAGTGAAAACAGAAAATGACACCAAGGACATTTATCTTTCCAGCCCCATGTGCTCCTCCCAATCCCAATATGGTAAAGAGCAGGAACCCTGGAGTAGGGCAGAACTGAGTGTGACTTTAGGTAAGTTACTTAACCTTTGTAGGCCCTAGTTTCCTATCTGTACAAGGGACATCATAGCAGTACTGTAATTATCTTATGGGGAATTTGCAGGTTTAGTTGGGGAACTGCCTGTTGAGCATCTGGGACAATGTCTGGCACACAGAAATCCTTAATAAATGCCAGCTATTGTTATTATCAAGGAGTAGCAACATGAACATAATCAACTGAATTAAATTCTCTTCTCTGCATTAAGCTTTTCCATGGCATTTCATTCGCTCTCTTCATTCTTATGATACCAATATTCATGCCTTAAAATTGTATCTTTATCCCAGCTTCTTTCCTGAGCTCAAGACTAGGCGCCACAACTCCCAAGACACCCGGAAGTGCCCTTGGAACCTAAAATAAATCCCAAATCAGACCATCACCTGGCACTGAGCAATATATGACCCTCCTTTTAACCTCTGGCATTTGTGAAAGATGCCATTATCTTTCTACCTACACAGGTAAGAGAGTGGAGTCTTTTTTTTTTTACTACTTTTTTATCCTCCAGTCAATCAGTTGCCAAGTCATTTAGTCATACGTTCCCTTACACAACAAGTATTTATCAAGCCTTTCTATAAGCCAAGTACTGTGACTCTGGGTACATTGTGGAGGACAAAATTTCCATGGTTTCTGCCCTCAACTACAAATATATGATTACAAATTGTAATATATTAATGTACTTGGGAAGAAATTCCAGTCCTTATGAGAAAGTGTAACAGGGTACATAATTTAAAATGAAAGTCAAGAAAGAACTCTCAGAGGAAGTGACAATTTGAACTAAGACCAGAGAGATGAAAAGGGGTCTGTCAGGTGAGGAATGGAGTGAAGAGCACCCCAAGCAGTGGGCCAGCATGTGCAAAGGCCCTGAGACAGGGAGGGTTTCATGCCTTTCCTGAGGAACTGAAAGGCCACATGGCTAAAAGGTAGGGAGCTTGTGTGGGACGAGGCTGGAGCAGCAGGCAGGGGCTTACCAGCCACATCTGGAAGCCCCTGAAGGGTTCTGAGCAGGAGAGGCACAGGATCGGATCGCTCTGGCTGCTTTTGGAGAGTGGACTGGAGGGGGCAAGAACAGAATTAGAGACCAGTCAGGAGGCTACTCAGTGGTTCTGATGACAGATGGGTGGTGGGTGTGGTGATGCAGAAAAGTAGATGAATTTGAGACACAATTTGAAAGTTGTATTGAAAGGGCTTGGTGACTGGGATGTGGGGAGTGAGTGAAAGGGAGGTGACAAGTCTGGTTCTTAGGTTTCTGCCATGAGCGGCTATGTGGGTGACAGTGCTTGCAGATTCTACGTTTTTTCAAAAGAGTCGGTATTGCTAGAATAAATATCCCACAGGAGTGTCTACTTCCCCCTCTCAGTGAACCACCTTGCCTCCAAGTCATTATAACTTCCTATCTAGATCACTGTCCCTTCTCCTTAGTGTCCCTACCTCTTGTCTATGCCAGCTTCAAATCACCTGTGGCTGTTTTATCTTGCAAAATACAGTTCAAGTCACAATACTCCCCATTCAAAAGTCTCCAATGGTTCCTTATCATCCTCTCCAGTATAAACTCCTTACCTTGGCCTCCAAGATTCCACCACCTACACAGCCCCAGCCTTGTTTCCCACCACTTCGTTATTTAAGTCTTGCTTTAGCTGAACTGGAGACTTGCTATTCCTTGAGCATGTCACCACATGTTCCTGCCTCAGTGCTTTTACGCTCATGCTATCCTTAAGTCTTACCATCTCAGTCTATTCAACTTTTAAGGTTCGTTATTTATGAAATGTCCCATCTGTCAATTTCATAAAGCTTTGTACTTGTACGGTGCTTGCGTTTCTGCCATTTATTGGGGTTATGAGTGCACGTATCTCATGCCCACAGTCTGCCCCCTCACAGACCACAATACCTTTGAGTGCCTGGCTCCTGCATGCCCACTGGTCCTACTGCTCCCACTACTCCTGCCCTCACAGGGTCAAGAATACTGCTTCACCCACAGCAGTGACATTTTACTAAATTTATTGTCATTAATTATATTAAGGAGTGATGAGACACAAGCTGTGGAAGGGGAGATGTTTTTCCGTAGCATTTGGCAGCAGCAGGGCTCATATAGCAAAATTCCTCTTCAGTACCCTTGCACTAGATTCCTTGCGATTGTGTCGCACACAACACAAACATGCATGCATCCCATTAATAGAGTCTTCTGGTTGTTCAAAATACTCCAGAGTAGTAGTCCACAAAAGCTTACTCTTTCCTTAAAAGAATAACAGCCTCTAACTCAGGATTTTTCAAATTGTCTGTTGTAACTCATTAATAAGTCAAGAAGTCAACTTAGTCATAAATAATACTAAAAAATAAAATAGTAAGGGCAAGTATTGTTTCCTGAAACAAGTTTCAAATACACATATATGTATGTGTGTGTTCTGAGTCACAACATAAATCGTATTTCTTTTTTTTTTTTTGAGACAAAGTCTCACTGTTTTGCTGGGGCTACAGTGCCATGGCATCAGCCTAGCTCACAGCAACCTCGCACTCCTGGGCTCAAGCGATCCTCCTGCCTCAGCCTCCCGAGTAGCTGGAACTACAGGCATGTGCCACCATGCCTGGCTAATTTTTTCTATATATATATTTTAGTTGGCCAATTAATTTCCTTCTATTTTTTTAGTAGAGATGGGGTCTCACTCTTGCTCAGGCTGGTCTCGAACTCCTGATCTTGAGCGATCCTCCCGTCTCGGCCTCCCAGAGTGCTAGGATTACAGGCGTGAGCCACTGCACCCAGCCCATAAATCATATTTCTTACCATGGGTCCCAGTCAAAAAGGTTTAAAAGCTACTGCTTTGATGCTTTGTGCCCCACCCCCACATCAAACCACAGATCTTAAGCAGAGAAAGTAAGATGTTAAGAAAATAGTAATGAGACTATCTGATTAAAAATTATTTATAGTCAAATATGTGAATGATATAGCTAACACTTCCCTTGGGGTATCTGTATTTAGAGAGAGGTATTTTTAACCCAAATTAATCTGTAATCAGTAGAAAGTGAATCGGAAATTTGGACTACAGGCCTTCTTGGCACTTCTAGCAAGGATTTCCTCTAGTATCCCAGTTCCCTGAGAGAGCTGGGCTCAGGAACTGGGAACTCCATTGCCGAAAGGCTACTTGTTTCTAGGTTACAATAAACCTAAGTGGTAATACAAAATGTACACCTTCTTCCATGCACATTTCAAGCTTATCAGTTTATATTTATATGTGTGTATTTAATCTATGTCTAGAAATACAATCTCATGTATCTACATGAATGAGCTATACTTGACATAAGGCAACAGGAAGCCCCAAGCTGATCTAAAAATGAGAAATACTCTGAGTTACTGAACAATAGTATATGTGAGATAGGAAGGGGCGATATGGGAAATGGTAGAATGGGCAACGGGGCTTGGGAGCATGGTAGATATATTACACCAAGTGTATATTACTTCGATGATTGATGGTAATGAGAGAAGATGAGAGAGGACGGGTAGGATATGGGCAAAACAATTTCCTAGCCAGTGTCCCATGACAGTACATAGCAGTAGCCCCCCAGAAGTGCACAGGCAGTATTTGATTATGTCAGCACACAAAAGTTAAATTCCAAGTCCTAATTCCAGCCCTAGTGCCATTTAACAGGTTGCCCCTTATAATTTGATGCTACTTTTGTTATACTGTCAATTTATAGTTCGGAAACCAAGAGTGAACTTCCTAACTAATGGATGTAGACACTATTAATAGCTAATTACAATCTCAACAAATAACTGGGTCAGAAACAAGGTTGAAAGAGTAGGAAGTTCAATGCTGGTGTAAAAAGCTCTAGATTGGGGTATCAATAAATTTGGGTTATGCCTGGGTGACACTGAACAAATTGCACAACCTAAGGACCTTTCTACCTTTAAAATCTTACAAGACTACAGGGGAGGGAAAAGGTGACCTTTATTTGGAAGAAAGGAAGATCATCTTGGTTTGATATATAATAGGCAAATAATGCTATTAGCCAAGGTTGTTTAAATATGAATTAATGCCTCTCCCATTATCTAGATTGGATTAACAACCTTTGGTGATATCATATGTCAATGTCTCTACTGACAACTGGATAAATTCCAAACTTCTACGTGGTATTTAAGGCTTTCCACATGTGCCCAACTTTCTCTCAAACTACTTACCGGGAAAACTACTTATGGTGTTTGAGATAAAGCTGGGCAGATGTGGAACTGGTCTTGCCCCAGACCTGTTTCCTTATCATTAGTTTTTGCTTAATCCTTCCCCACTCTCCTCCCTAAAGTTCTATAACCTTCATAAAACCTTCCAACTACTCAAATCACTTATGTATCTCTGATCTTGACCTTGGAATTCCTACAGAACTTTACAGCAATCCTACATGTAGGCATTGTTGTCCTCATTTCATGGAAAAGAAAACTAAGCCAGGAGAGGTTAAACGGCTTGCCTAGGACTTCTCAGTTTGTGACCACTAGCAAGGCTGGGTCTGATCTGTTTGCCTTCAAAGCCCACACTTTCTACCATGTACCACACTGCCTCCAAGTTCTCAAACACCATGAGGTAAGGATGCGGTTAAAAAAAGCCTATAAACCAGTTATCATACAGCTTGTTGTGGCATAAATTCAGATGCACCATATCCTTTGAACCATATGGGTAATAAACTCTTCGAATAGCATGCATCATTTTTAAGGGGGTTGTCAGACCTGTTTCACAAGCCTGGTATTAAAATGATATCCCAGGGTAAATGACAGGTGGGTGGCTAAGGAAAAATAAAGCAACATGGTGTAAGAAGGAAATATTAGAATTGGGACAGAAGAGACACAAAAGTGTAACATAAGCCAGTAATGCACAAAATAGAAACTCAGAATAAGTAAGTATGGAATGTGGGTTTGAAAGGCCCCAAGGTCTAAGTTAGGTGGCCTATGCCTACCGATGAGACACCCGCGTGTGTGGGGGTTGTTATTAATCACAGACAGCAGGACACATGGACAGAAAGTGGAACTCAAGAGAGTGACAAAGACAGGTCATGGGAGCAAGGGTAGAACATGGCATGATGACAGAGGGTGGGGACGCGGAAGGAGGGGCCAGAGGGCACAGCAGGGGTCGAGGAGCAAGGTGAAGAGGTTCAGAGGGCACAGCGCTCCTAGACTCGAGGCAGGACTTCTGTCTTCCCCTCAATAGCTGGCTGGGGGGCTTCAGGATTCACACCCGCACCCCACCAAGCCCTCGGGGGTGGCTCCGGGAAGCGAGGGGGTCCGGTCCCCAGTCCTCCCCAATTCCCCGGGGACTCCGCGAGGGGGCGGAGGGAGGCAGGAGGGTCCTTACCCAGGAAGATGGAGATGATGAGCCGCAGCGCCTGTTCTGACGCGCCCAGGGACGTCGCCAACTTGTTAAGGCTCAGCTCCTGGAGAGCCGGCCGCAGCACCCCCACCAGCTCCTCAGGCGATCCCACGTCCCCCTCCGCTGCGGACGCCATCTTAACTGCGGGCGCCCCCCAGGGACCCCCGGCTCCGCGCGCCCCGAATGTGGGCAAAACGCTGTAGCTTCGCCCCCAATTCCGGCCCGGGGACCGCCCACGGCGTGCGCATTGGCTGCAGGCCCGCCCAGCGGCTCCAGGCTCACCCCGTTATTGGTCGATCCGAGCAAAGGGCGGGGCCAGCTCAGCAAGGTAGGAAGAGGGCGGGTCTGAACGTTTGTAAGGCAAAGGTGACTCCTGCCAGGCACAAAAACGGGGCAGGCCGAGGGCGGGCGGGGCTTAGACTCGATACCCAGGGCTGCCATCGGAAAAGTCCAGGCTCGCGGCCTGGTGATTGAACAACTCTGTTCTAGCTGCTTGGGGGAGGAGTCGGTCCGCTAGTGTCCGGCCGGCTCGTTCGCGGCCTTCCCATTGGCCAAGGCGGGAGCAGGCGAGAGTCGGGGCGGGGGGAGCCGTCACCCGACCGCGAGGTTACTCTCGGTCGCCGGCGCGCTGGGGTTACTGGGGCATGTAACGGAGAGGCGGGAATTCCTGCTGCCGCTTCGCGAGCGCCTCCTAACGGCACGCTGGGCTGTTCTTACGTGCTTAAGCTGCTGCACTCGCCGCCTTCGGTCCCTGAGGGTCTGGGAGAGCCCAATGCCCGAGGAACGCTATTTGCCTGCTACTTTTATTTCAGGGATCCCTTTCCCGTGTAATTTCCTACAGCAAAACGTGACCTTCCCCTGAGAGGCGATGAAATGAAGATATGCCTGTTTAACACTTTTAATAAAAAAATACAACTAGTTTTGTCACTATTTAAGTAATACATGTTCGTGTGAAAAGTTTAAACAGTATAGAAATATGAATCAGAAAATAAGAATCCTTTCTTCCCACCCTGCTTCCCATTCTTACTTCCTACAGGTAATCCTGTTCAGATTACACTAAAAAAGCTTGTTGAGCATTTAGTGTGAGCCAGGGACTGTGCCAGGTTTGGGAATATAATCATGAACCCAAAGCTATGGGGTGGGATGATGCACACAGTCTATTAATAGCACGAATGAATGTGTAATTTGCAAGTGGAGGTAAGTGCACTGAAGGAAAGGATGAAGGCTCTATGAGAGTATGTAACAAAGGAACACTAAAGATTTCTTTTATAACTGGAATTTGCAGAGCATTCTTGTACAATTACAGCTTATAAAAGCACTTTTATCCATATTATTTCACTTAATCTGGCTGTGCAACAGGATATTTATTAATATCATGTCCTCTTACAGATACAGAGGCTTGGAGAAATTAAGGAACTTGCTAAGTTCCTTTACCAGTAAGTGACAGACAGAATTGAAACCTAGGTCTGTCAAATTCCCTGCTCCCCTTTCCTTCCTTTTTGGGCAAAATTAAAAAAAATTCATTCATACAGGAAAGTAGAGAATTATATAACTTCCCCAGGTTAAGAAACAAACCACATATACAGTTGAAGAGCCTGGCATATCCCTTTCTGAAGTCATTTCCCTCCTTCCCTTCTCAAGGTTACCACTTTGTTGACTTTGGAATTTATCAATCCTATGCCTATTTTAATACTTTGTATACTGTGTATATATAGTATATACATGATATATAGTAATGTTTTGCATGTTTTTAACCTTTATAGTAATGGTATTACAATGAATGTAATATTTACCACTTTTTTTTTTTTTTTTTGTGAAACAGAGTCTCACTCTGTTGCCTGGGCTAGAGTGCTGTGGCGTCAGCCTAGCTCACAGCAACCTAAAACTCCTGGGCTCAAGCAATCCTACTGCCTCAGCCTCCCGAGTAGCTGGGACTACAGGCATGTGCCACCATGCCTGGCTAATTTTTTCTATATATTTTTAGTTATCCAACTAATTTCTTTCTATTTTTGGTAGAGACGAGGGTATTACTTTTCCTCAGGCTGGTCTTGAACTCCTGAACTCAAATAATCTGCCTGCCTTGGCCTCCCAGAGTGCTAGGATTACAGGCGTGAGCCACTGCGCCTGGCCCA
Source organism: Lepilemur ruficaudatus (assembly GCA_963574885.1). Classification (NCBI taxonomy): domain Eukaryota; kingdom Metazoa; phylum Chordata; class Mammalia; order Primates; family Lepilemuridae; genus Lepilemur; species Lepilemur ruficaudatus. Next base: position 464 of record CAUYRT010008816.1, on the reverse strand, counting down.
TTTACCACTTGTTTTTATGCTCAACATCTTTACTGAGATGTATCCATACCGTTACATGTAGCTCTAATCTGTTCATTCTGTGATTTAACATTCCATTATGTGATTATAGCACAATTATTTTTCATGGTCATATTGAGGAATACTTGGATCGTTTTGTATTTATTTCTTCTTATAACATCGCTGCAGTGGACATTCTTTTTTTTTTTTTTTTTTTTTTGAGCCAGAGTCTCACTCTGTTGCCCAGGCTAGAGTGCTGTGGTGTCAGCCTAGGTCACAGCAACCTCAAACTCCTGGGCTCAAGCAATCCTTCTGCCTCAGCCTCTTGAGTAGCTGGGACTACAGGCATGTGCCACCATGCCCAGCTAATTTTTTCTATATATTTTTAGTTGGCCAATTAATTTCTTTCTATTTTTAGTAGAGATGGGGTCTCGCTCTTGCTCAGGCTGGAAGAGTTTATCTTAATA
>CAUYRT010008813.1:0-21874 GCA_963574885.1 Lepilemur ruficaudatus | reverse complement strand
CATGAGTACAACAACCCCCCCCCCCCCCCCCCCCGGGCACACAGGTATCCCGGTGCTCCCCCAGCCTCTGGGGCACGGGCTCAAGCCCGCGGCGTCTAAGGCCCTTGAGCCGCAGAGGCTGGGGACGCAGCAGCTTTGTCTCTTTCGTAAGACTAGCAGAGCCACCTTGTGGCGGATGTGGAAATGGCGTTTGAGGCGAAACAGGATTAAACGACGACCCCCGAGGCAGGAGACGTGGAAAGGACGAAAGCAGGCGGCATTACCAAGGAAACCTGGCAGAAGAGAGATTCAGTGTTAAATAAATAAATTTAGAATTGCATTGGCGACTACGTTTAGAAAATGCTGAGTTAAAGTTAAAACAACTTTCTTCTCAGACCCTCTTACATGTTCTCATTGATTATGAATCTCTAAGAGTAGTATATTGGGCAGTATTTAAAAATTGATTTGATTAAGGAGCCCCTTTTATGGGAAGTATCTTAAGGGTTGGCATTTGTGACCTGAATTTGATAGATACTGTTTACAGCCGCATGATGAATGACACAGAAATCACTGCTACCAATATGTGGAAATATTCCTCCAACACTGGGGAAATCTAATTATTAGAAAACAGTAATGTCCTTTGATGTCACAGCACTAACCCAAAAGATCAGGGTGTGGAATCTTTCAGCTGGACAGTTTCTTCAAGCATATTCGGTCTAACATAAGAAGGGCCTTCCCTCCTAAAAACATTCCTGAAAGACGGTCAGGCACACAAGCGGTATTGACAACGCCACGGACCTCACCGTGTCAGGAACTCACCAATTTAAAGTAACTAGTCCCCTCCCTGTTCAACTCTGAAAGAAAGTATTTCTTATACTGGGCTGAAGTTAGCCTCTGTACCTTACATGCATTGAACTTAGTTCTGCTGTTTGAAACTCCACAGAGCGACTAATCTTTTTTCTTCATGACAGTCTCACAAACTTGAAGAGAGTTGTTATTTCATCTCAAAATCTGCTCCAAAGGAAGCTACCTCAATACCTTCCACCATCTAGTACCTTCATGTGGTTTCCAGACTCTTCAACCTACTGGCTACCCTCATAAAAACCCTACCTCTGTATCCTGTCCTTCTTAAAAAGCATATTGGATAAAGAACTTCAGAGCCCATCTGACCAGAATAATGGGCAGTGGGACTATCTGGGTATTGTACAAGTACAGAAAATATTTATTTTAATGAAGTCTAAAAATTTATCTGGATTTTTAACTTTTTGAACAACAATATCCTAAGTCAGTAAGATCTCTCTTTCTACATGGTTGCTAAGCCAGGAGCCCCACATTCCCTACTCTTGTACGTGCATTTTTATAATATAAATAATAACACTTCAGTCCTAAGTTAGTTGGTATTAGCCCATCATTTTAGTTTATTAAGATATTCTTTCCTTCCCCTTATCTATTTTTTCATCCTTCCATTCATTTAATAAAGATTTATTCAACAACTTTTATGTGTTGATCATTTCGTAGGCACTGAGGATACAGAGACATCGTCTCTGTCCCAAAGTAGCTTACCATCTAGTGGGAAGGCATTGATAATTGTTTTTATAATGTTACAGGATCCCATAGTTGTCACTAGAAACCTTCCTCCAAAATTAGATTGATCCACATACAAAGAACTGTTTGGTTGGGGTGGTTCTATCAGATGAAACTTTCTCTGAAGTTATCATGAGAAATTTATCAGGTGTCTTGTTAAAAACCAGATTAGGCCTATATTATTAAATCAAGAAAATGTCTCGCACATTCAAAAATAAAATAAAATTATTAATAAAAAGAATGAATGAATCTAACCCTAAAATTGAATGCAGACACGAGTCAATTTAACTGTATATAAAATTTCTAACATAACACCAGAGAAACAATAATCTAATTTTTGAAAATAATATAATCTAAGTGGGTAATAAGGACAAAAAGAACTGAAAAGCATCTTGAATTTACTTAGTAGGTTTGTTGTTAGTCAAGCAATCAGTATAATCATTCTGCAACTATTTTGTATACAATTTTAGGATAAAACAAATAAGTAAATATATTGATGTTTTGGGGAACCAAGGTTCTCACTGCAAGAGAATTTGAAATGAGAACAGATGAGAAAGAATCCTATTGTATTGGATTTAAATTGAAGGTATAATATAAAATCAATATTGTGTTTTAAAATACGTTATATATTCTGGGTGTACCTACTAAAGGCTTAGAAACAATGATCCCCCAGTAACTGCGATGCTCAGAATATGTTTTGTTAATACCATTCCTTACTAAAAGGAAACCAGGGTTCCTTAGAGAAATAGCTGATTCCAGGAAAGTGTAAGATGATCCCGGAAAATCTTATTCCAGAAAGCAAAGACATGTTCAAAGACAGATGAAGACATGCCAAAAGGACACAAGAGCATGCTTGAAGACATTCCCATGGTCAAATCCAGAGCAATTGGAGATCAAAATTAATAATGACAGTAATGGATTATAATGGACTATAAAAAAAAGAATCCATTTGTGTAAATACTATAAAACCGAGAGAAGGGCAGAGACAACAAAAAAAAATCAGCTAATAAATATAGAAAAATAGAATTTTCTTAAATCACTGTTTTATGATCATCAGTGTAATAATTCATTCAGGCAAATATTATCGATAGATGCCAAAACCATTGAGTGAAATAAAACAGGATATGCACATGATCTTAAGATATTGTCTACAAGTACATAATCTATTCACCACAAAGGAAAAATAGAATATTTACAATGGAGAGAGCTGGTGGACACCACTGGAAAACTTAATTAAACTTAGCATCACTCTACCACCAAATTCCACTACACATCTACTAGAAAAGCTAACATTAAAGAGACTAACAATGTCAAGTACTTACGTAGTACAAATAGAATTCACATACATTGCTGGTGGAAATACAAAATGGTACAGCTACTGTGGAAAAGTTTGACAGATTCTTATGAAGTGAAGCATACACTTACCATAAAAACCAGTAGTCCTCATTCCTCAGTAGTCAAGAGAAATATAAATAATCCCATAAAAATGTTCACAGCAGCTTTTTTCATCATAGGTAAAAGCTTGAAACAACTCAAAGGTTGCCCATCATCTGGTTAATGAATAAACAACTTTTGCTATATGCATACCATGAAATGCTAATTGACAATAAAAAGGAACAAACTATTGATACATGCAACAGGGATAAACCCCAGAAGCATTACGTCAAATGAAAGAAGCCGGACACAAAAGGCTACATGCTAAATGATTCCATTTAATTTACATTCATGAAAAGGCAAAACCATAGTCACAGAAATCAGATCTGTGGTTTCTAGGACTTGAGGGTGGGAGGGGGAGATTGAATACAAAGAGGCATGAGAGTTTCGGGGGATGGTGGAAATATTCTACATCTAGATTGAAGTGATGGTTAGGCAATCGTATACATTTATGCAAAACTCATGAAACAGTGAGGTCTGTCTGGAAAGTGTCCAGCCATTGTTAATATAACAAGAACAGTTTGCATGACATCATGTAACCTGGCAGCCAAGGACAGTGCACTGGAATGCACGTGCGTGAACAGTGATGATGCCACTGTACTAGTCAGTGGGGTGCTAGATGCCGTTGAGTGAGCATGTGCACTGTGTGGACGTCGCATTCAAAATGACTGAGCGAGCAGAGCAACGAATCTGCAAAAAATTTTGCCTTAATCTTGAACATTGCTCCGAGGAGACTATTCAGATGATTCAGAAGGCTTTTGGGACAATGCAATGAGCGCAGCGCAAATAAAAGTGTGGCACAAACACTTCAAAGATGGCCGAGAATCTGTTGAAAGTGATTCACATTCTGGAAGGCCTGTGACAAGCAGAACACCTGAGAATGTTGAACATGTACGGGTTTGATTAAGAGACGCTGGGAGAGGCCGGGCGCGATGGCTCACGCCTGTAATCCTAGCACTCTGGGAGGCCGAGGCAAGTGGATCGCTCAACGTCAGGAGTTCGAAACCAGCCTGAGCAAGAGCGAGACCCCGTCTCTACTAAAACGTAGAAAGAAATTAATTGGCCAACTAAAAATATATAGAAAAAATTAGCCGGGCATGGTCGCGCATGCCTGGAGTCCCAGCTACTCGGGAGGCTGAGGCAGAAGGATTGCTGAGCCCAGGAGTTTGAGGTTGCTGTGAGCTAGGCTGAGGCCACAGCACTCTAGCCGGGCAACAGAGTGAGACTCTGTCTAAAAAAAAAAAAGAGAGAGAGACGCTAGGAGAATTGTATGAGGTCCCAAAGTGCCTAGTTTGAAGGGGACCGAGGTATCATTGTCCTATATACAGTGTTTCTTGTATCTTGTATCGTCTTAAGTAAATGTCTCTATTTTTCCTATTACGTGGCTGGATACTTTCCAGACAGACCTTGTATACACTAAAAAGAGTAAATTATACTACATATAAATTATACTTTAATAAACCTGACCAAAGAATTAGCATCACCAATAATGGGGAGGAGAGAGAATGACATCACATGCTTCCTGACGGGAAAATATCACATCTGTAGTATTCTTGCTAAAAAATAACCTAAATATAGCCATAGGGAAACAATCAGACATGGGACAGTCTATAAGACAACTGGCCTGGATTCTAAAAGTCAGTGTCTTAAAAGACAAAAAAAAAAAAAAAATCAGATGCTAGGTGCAGGTTGTGGGGGGAGCTGTTCTAAATAAGAAGAGACTAAAGAAACATGACAACCAAAGGCAATAGGGACTTTAACTGAATATTGCGTTTTTAAATTAAAACCAACTCAAAGGTCATTTGGGGCTTAATTTGGGAAATTTGAATATGACTATTATCAATAGATAATTCTATTGAATCAGTATTAAATTCTTATATATCATAATGGTATTGTGGTTCCTTAGGTGAATATCTTTGTTCCTGGGAGGCGCATGCTAAACGTGCAGAGGTGAAGTGTCATGATGCCTGCAATATATTTTCCAACAGTTCAACCAAAAAAATATATATGGGGTGAGGAGGAAGCAGATATGGCAAAACATTTTTAACAATTGGTGGGTCTAGGCCAGGCACGGTGGCTCACATACGTAATCCCAGCGCTTTGGGTTTGCTGGAGGATTGCTTGAGGCAGGAGCTCAAAATCAACCTGAGCAACATAGCAAGGCCCCATTTCTACAAAAAATAGAAAAATGAACTGGACGTGTGCCGGTAGTCCCAGATATTCGGGAGGCTGAGGCAAGAGGATTGACCGAGCCCAGGTGTTTGAGGTTGCAGTGAGCTACGATGACAGCACTACATTCTACCCCAGGCAATAAAGTGAGGCTCCGTGTCAAAAAATAAATAAATTTAAAAATAAAAAATAAACAATTGGTGAATCTAGGAGGATGGTGTCCATGTTTTATATGCATTCATTATACTATTCTTTTAAATTGATACAGACTTGAAATTTTTTAAAATAAAAGAATGGGGAGAGAAAACAGTTATTTTTTTTCAAAGGTTTAGATTTATTTGAACTAAACTTCAGTTATGTGGAAAATCCACCAAGAACAGCTTAGAGACAAATGAGGTTTACCTTACCTGGTCACCCGTTACTTACTTTAAAAAGAACTGGCTGAGCGGAGGCTTATCTACTTTTTTCTTTTTCAAGCCTACAATAACTTGAAATGCTGAAGTGATCATTTTCTTGCCCTTCACTCTGCTCTCTAGGCCTGATTAACCTTGGCTGACTTTATAAAACAAAAACACACACAGCAAAAATTGACCGCCCAGGAGAAATTGACAAACCTGCCATAAGAGGGGGAGATGCGAATACCCTTCTCTCAGTAATTGACAGATTAGACACATGAAGACCAGTCAGCAAGTACACAGAAGACTTGCAGAGGACAATAATATAGAACATCGCACCCACAAAACTGAAGAAAAGATTTTTTTTCAAGCACGCATGAAACATTCCTAAAAATTGGCTATGTAGTGAGCCCTAAAGCAAGTCTCAATAAAGTTCAAAGAATCAGTATCTAACAGAAGAACAATCCTCTAATCACAATATAACTAAGATAGAGATTAATAACAAAAAGATAACTTTTACAGTCTACAAAATATAAAGACACACAAATAATTCATAGGTCGATGACAAAACAGTAAATAGTAATAGTGAAAATTAGGAAAGTCTTACAACTCTTCATCATCCCCCACTAAAAAAGACACGCACATCAAAACCTGTTGAGATACAGCTAACAAGGGTACTCAGGAGAAAATGTATAGCTTTAAATGCTTATAACAGAATAAAAGTATCTTAGCCTGGGTTTTCCAGAAAGCATAACCAACTAAAGCAGAGTATTCTCTTTGAGAGTGTGGTCCCAGGGGGCAGTGTGAACAAGGGAACAAAACAGAAAAGCAGTGAGAGCAGTATAAGGACGCACTTTGTGTTGCTACCAGAGGCGCCGTGGTTCCTGGATCCTCGCGTGAGAAACAGTATGAAATGCGTCTCTGGATTGTGCATGGAGAAGAGAAAGGAAAGAGCATTTATTCGTGGGCTCCATCCACCGTCAGTCAGAGGCTTGCCCCTAAGGGTGCTAACTCTTCCACATTCCAGAATCGAGCACCCAGGACAGGAGGTAAGAGGTTAGTGCCACAGGTCTGAGGCACGGCACTGCCAGGCTTTGCTCACATTAAGCTGGCTGGAACTCACATATTTATAAAGTTAAAGATGCGCATACCCTGGGACCCAGTATTCCCACTGCTAGGTATATCCTAGAGAAGCTCAAAAGTGTGCACCAAGAGAACATTCACAAAAGCCTGCTCCGTGATTTCACAAAACTAGAAACAACCTAAATTCCATCAATAGGAGAATGGATAAAATATGACGGCATAATCACACAATGGAACAATGTAGTACAACGAAATTGAGTGAAGTGCAAGTTTACACCTCTTGAAAGCAATGTTGAAAGAAAAAAAAAATCAGGGCAACAGAAAAACGCATACTGTGATTCCATTCCTGTAAAGGAAAACATACCAAGCTAAACAATATAGTATTCAAGTCTCATACCTATGTGTAAAGCCATAAAGAAAAGCAAATAAATAATTGATACAAATTTTAGGATGCCTGTTATGTCTCAGGGAGAGGAAAGGATGCAATGGGGTTGGGGGGAGAATCAAAGCATGGGGCTTTGAGAGTACTGGAAATGTTTTCTTTCTAATGCAGAGTACACAGTACGCAGGGGTATGTTTCATTTTTATTCTTCAAACTATAGAGATGCATTTTATATTCTCTGGTGTAATATACTTCACAACAATAAAAAAAAATTGTTTTTAAGAAGATTCACAAACTATCAACATCCTTACCTTTTCGCAACCTCATACTGAGCAAAAAAGTGTAATCATGAACATCTAGAACTTTAAAATTGAGAATAGATTTCCTTACATTTTAAAAACAAAACCCTATATTTTCAGCCCTAAGTACTGATTCAAGCTAAATTAATACCACATTCTTTGTGCTATGGTCCCAGACTATTTAGCATAAATGTGAATTGATTTCATTTATTCAGACTTTTCAACTCCTACCATCACTTCTCACTCATGCCTGAAGGTATAAATTGTTTACATTTCCTGCCCTGTTCAAATCAAATCATTTTCTTTTATGTTCAATAAATTATGCCAGTTCACACATAACTCACACACACACACACACACACACATATAAAATGGAGCAATAATCATATGGTTAAGAACAAAACACCTGTGTGCCTCAAGGAAAAGACCATTTACTAAAATTGTTTGTTCTACTAAAAGGATTTTTTCATTACTGCTATGGGTTATGATTTTAAGATAGTGGAAAACATTGCTAAAATCATTAAAATAATTCAGCCTAATTTGCATTCTCGTTCTATAGCAGATTGGAGTAATGTTAAGAAGTTGTACAATGAAAATGTGGGCAACTCTTCTGCTTGGAAATCCTAGCCTAGACCCCTAACGCGCCAGCCCAGTGGTCTGCAGATCATTGACTGGCCCCTCCTCTGTGCCAGGGACTCTCAAATTCAACACCCCTGGGCTAAGGTACCCCTAGGCAAAGCTTTCCCCAGCTCAGGACACTGCCTTTAGTTCTGTCCCCTCAGCCTCCAATCACAAAGCCCTAAGAGCCCTGGACTGTCCCTAGAATAGGGCCCCACACCAAGGAGACTTTCTCCAGAGAGTAAAAGAATGCTGAAATTCACCAGTGTTCAGCTCGACTTTGTCAAAGCCAGCTCTTTTCCTTTATTGAATGATCAGAGCAGAACTGCTAATGCCATAAAGCTCTATTCCTCAAGGTACTACTTACTCCTCTCACAGATACCTAGATTTTAAAAACTGCCTGTCTTAGGTTGGGTTCCCCAGAAGCAGGTGCTGCAAGGAGAATTCACTGAAGAAGTGCTTCCAGGGGAAACTGGTAAGGAAATTGGGAAGCAGGACAGAGAGAGGCTTGGTCCCAGGCAAAGTCCTACAGAAGGTAGCTTCACTCTGATACTGCAGGGCAGCTCTGGAGGGGAAGTTATGCCTCAGAGTTTGTCCAGAGCAGAGACAAAGGAACCGACTTCCAGACCCTGGCACCCGTTGGTCATTGGCTACCGGCTGCAGGGGCGTTATGTCCCAGGCATTCCAGCCTCTCCAATATGCATGTGACCAGGTGGCTCCAGGAACCCAGAGTGATCCTTCAAAGAAGAGTCACACATACCAGTAATCAAAGCCACCAAGGCTGGGGGTTAGGGGCAGATAATCACATGGAACACCAGAGCTGTCCCCTGCCCATTTGGGGCTTACCTAAAAGGAATAAATGGCGTGAAAATCTGAGGTGACCAGGCAGGTGCAGATGCTGGGGGTTCAGTTTAACCAGCCAGGACCCTGCAGAGCTGTTAGTTACGATGCTGTTCCTGCCTCTTGAGCTCTGGGGCTTCCCGCTGAAGGCCTTTGGTGTGGATGCCTGAAACCAGAGCTCCCAGTGCAGGCCTCCTGAGCGCAAGACTCAGACGGAACTTGCCTCCAAGCCTGGGGAGTGTGTGTGGTCTAAGTCTGGTGGAGTCAGTAGAGGTTATCAGGTTTCAAACCCTGTTTGGCATTGCAGGATTAGAGAGCCTTAGAAAACTAAGCAGCCATGTTTTAGAAAGAGGAGTACCGTCCACCTGACTTCTGCATGAGCGCTCTTAATTCACTAGTGCTAAATGATGCCAGAAAATCCAGGCTGTGCCCCTTCAGCCTTCTCCTCTGCCTCTAACTCCCGCCCCTGTTGTTTCTGCTTCCCCTCCCCCTCCCATTCTGACCCCACTGCTCTTCTCCCAGCCAAGTGACCAGTTGTCGGGGCTGGCACCACGGAGACACAGGTGGGGCCACCTGTTCCGCTCGGCCTTCCCGCCCCACCTCCAGCAGCTGTTAGCTGGCATTTCAGAGGCCCTTGCAGAGGGAGGAAAACAAGAGGAGGGGACGCAGCGGGCACTGCCAGGCCAGGCCTGAGTGCTGGCCAGCAGCCCGTCATCAGCCTGTCCTGCAAAATCACACTGGGAATTTTCGGCCAAATCCGAATCACGGCTCCTATTAAGAATCATCCAGATTCAAATTCCAAGTTGTGTTTGCATCCCTGGAGCTGCAGGGTGTGCTGAAGCCTGTTCGCACATGAACAAACAGAAAGTTAAAAAAAGATCCTCTAACAGCTGATTTAACTTAAAAGAGAAAAGCAATAGTGGCCGGGCCATGGTTCTATACCTTCCACTAGAAACAGGGAGAGTTCCTGAGACCTGAAAGGAAGCTGACTCAGTTTCCCTCCACACTCAGGAGGCCCTTTGGCACACAGGATATTGTAATACTCCAGTTATTACCCTCAGCTCAAGGCACAAAGGCATTAGGCTGTGCTTTTGCTTTTTTTAATTTCCTTGAGGACTTCGGTTATTTTTACTTATCATGTTAAGATGAATGTTGCATTTAAATACAAATGTGGAAAGCATTGAAGAATTCTTCACTCCTACATCTTTCTGTGATTGAATCTCAGGACATTTTGTGAAGAAAAGCAGTTTCTAGGGTGGATACTGTCAGTCATTGTGTGCTGCCAGCACCAGCTAAGGAAGCCACATACTCATTACTGATGCAAATGATACTGCACGAGGATGTTTATAATTAAAGTACCAAGAAGTCAAATATGGCATAGAGCAAAATGTGTAAAGAGACAAGCAGAATATATGATGAAATATTTATCTTTTACATTGTTAAATATTTATCTTTATATTTCCTTTAATCCAAAGAACCAGCAACAGCTATTTAGGGATAGTGATGAAATTGTGTGTGTGTATGTGTGTGTTTTAAGCAGTGGATTAAAGAAAATAATTCTTGCAAAATGCCTGGCCTGTAATAAGTTCTAAAATATGGCAGTTTACTATTGATGAATAGAAAAAAAAATCCCATGATCAATTAAAGTTTGGAAAATTTTGTTGAAACAAAATTAGGCAGGTACCATTACTGCAAGCTTTCAGAGCCATTTATATGCTAATATACCTTGTGAATCCTCAAGAGAAGTAGTATAATATGCTCTGGATGCCAGACTAATACGAACACAGAATCCCTCTTTCTTTCCCCCTAAGTAAAAACCAGTGTTCTGTGCAACACATTTTGAGAAACTCATATTCAATCCATTCAGAAGTGCAACTGTAGGAAATAAATTAAGTAATACATTTTAAAAGCCATTATCTGTTACTATAAATTTCATGAAATACAGATTCTCACTCCCATTCACCACCACCATCTATCTATCTTTATTTTTTTAATTCGTTTATTTCATTACTAAGTGATAGATTGCATCTTTGTTCAAAGTTTGGCAAAGGGAGGCCTTGTCAGTGGATTTTAAAATATATTTTTGAGGGCAGTCTTCATTGGATATTAAATTTTGTATATATATATGTAAATATATATCCATATATTTATCCATATTTAAACAGGGTGCCAATATAAGTTTTTCTTCTGAATGGTTTTGTGATGGGTACCTTGCTAGATACCTCAAACAGAGAGGATTTAATACAGGCAACTAGTTACTAAAGTGTTCAAAAGGCTGAAAGAACAAAAGGAGAAGATGAGATAACCGAAATATTAGGAATTTGAGGAAATACTATCACTCCTAGGGCTCGGGAATAAAAGGAGGGGAAAGGGCGACCAAGTGCACCCTCTCTGCTGTGCTGCTGGCGTGTCCTATGGGGTCTTGGGGCCACCAAGGAGGGGCCCTTGTGCTAATGCTGGAATGGCCAAGTCAGTGCCCTGGGTGGGTGGAAGAGGTGTTGTCTGGCTGGTGCGGCACCAAGGAGGAGGCCCCAGCACTGGAGGGTTAGAGGGTGCTGGGGAAGAGAGCAGAAACAGGAAAGGAATCACACTCCTCCTCCACCCGCCTCCCAGTCTCTCGTCAGGGCTTCCCGGGGCAGAACCCAGCAGAAAGCCGACTGACAAGAGTGTCTGGGAAATGAAGTCTCCAGCTTCCTAAAATACGCAGCAGTGAACAAAAAAGGGAAGGAACAGGAGCTAAGGACCCACAGAGGACCAGCACGTTGGCAGAGAGAAATTTAAAGAAAAACCATCAGATTGGTAAATTTTAAAATAAAGTCATTTCTCTTTCCTCTCACAATCAAAGGAGAAACTGCTTTCCTTTAACTTTGCAAATCTGAATTAATAATAAAGAGACTAAATTAGCACTGAAGTGAGGTAATTTTGGGGGAATGACATTTTTTAAAAAGAAAATCCTTTCAACTCAGATGTGAAGCAATGAACAATTGAAATAAAATTTTCATAACTCATATTACAGTCTTAAATTTCTTTAAAATATGAGTACTTGATTCGGCCAAACATGAAATTTTAATTAGCACTAAGTACATCATCTCATGTCACTCCTTTTTAAAATGTTTTTGCTTTTAGCAAATTTCAGCCCTTGCTCAGGTTGTCAGGGCCATTAATATCCACCGTTGGGCTCTTCACTTGGCAGACACTGTAGCCTGGTCATCTGGGCCATGCATGTGCTGAGTAACTAAGACGACAACCCAGCTGTAGCTCAGTGAAAATTGTGGCTCTAAATCATGAACCTGAAGCACTCGAATTCTTGAAGTGCTTTTGAAATTATTAAAGAAAGATTAATTATGTCTGGTTAAATTTTTGCATAGCATTTCCCAACACACTCTGCAAACGTCAAGTTCCTTAGGCTATGAACAGGGTGGCTTCATAGGGTTTCTTGGTCCAACAAGCGTGGGGAAAATGGCTTAAACCAGTGCTTCTCAAGTTCTCTGTGGTCAAGGACCAATTTTCTTTTTAATTTCCAGTTTGTCTCAGACCAAATTTTCCTCATAAAATACAATAAAAGCAAATGACCGAACAAATGAAATTATAAAAGACACACCAAAAAAACCTACCCGAGTTTTTTTTTTTTTTATTAGTAGGGTCAAGAAACATTATTCTGTCAGATTTCTCTAGAGTTTCAAAATGCTTACCCAGTTCATTTCAGTATTTATCTCCTCACAGACCAATAAAAAAGAATTCAAACATTCAGCTAAGTCTGCGGACCACACTTTGTTTAAACAAAATGTAAATGTTTATCGCCTAAGTACTTCTCAGAGATTTTAATGTGCTAATGGACGCTGGAAATCTATAAGAAGATAGATACCACATGCGACATTTAGGACATTGCCCAATTAAATAAGAGTGGAACCTCTTCCTTCAAAAACCAGAAGGTCTCCTTACATAAAACAAACATACCGCACAACTGTTTGCTGAGGCTCCAAGCTGCTCTCACAGAGCACCCAGCCGTTCATTTCCCAGAGATCGGGATGGAATCATGCTATAGTAAAATGCCTGGAAGACAATCTTCCCCGAGAGAAGGTTTTATCATGGCGCCCAGCTCAAAAAGTACCTAGTAGGCAAGTTAATATTACCCAGACTCACTACTCAATATGTCACCCAAGGACCCGCAGCGACAGCGTCTGTCGGGAGCATGTTAGAAATGCAGAGTTGCAGGCGCTAATCCAGACCTATTTAATCAGAATCTGCATTTTTACCCAATTCATCAGTGATTTGTTTGCACCTTAAAACGCGAGAAGCCCAGATCTAACCGAATACTGCATTTTGTGTGCTTTGTGCACACGACTGTGTCTAAATATGAATTACCCATCCCGAGGGATTCTGTTAAATCAAATAGAGGCTGGTTTGGGTGCAAGCCAGTAAATTTGAGAGGGGGAAACATACAGAAGGAACCTTAGGGTAGGCAGAGATAATTCATCTGCTACTTTTGCATCCATTGGATTAGCTCTTTATTATTTTTCCTCAATTTGATTTTCTAAATGGAGCCACTATGCCTCAGGTCTCAGAGCTTCAGAGTCATCAAAGTGGTGTCGAGAATTAGGAAGTTGCCTCCCTCCTCCCGTTTAACATTTTTCCTGCTTTTTAAGGGAAGGGGGGTAAATAGATTCCCAAATTGCCCAGGTCAGGGGTCCGTAACTGGTGGTCTGTGATCTGGGTGTGGTGTAGCAGCAGATGGCAAGTCTCTGGCACCCAACTGCCCTGGGTTCTAGTCCAACTCTGCAATTTACCAGCCCTGCAGTTTCAGGCCATTTCATCTCTGCGGCTTCATTTCCTCTGCCATAAAATGAGAATACTGATACTTACAATGTCCTCATGAGCAATTCAAAGATATAAAGAATCTAAAACACCTGCTTTGAGTTAGGCAGTAATGGCCACGCAGCAAATGCGAATGCCTTTCTCAGACGTAGTGCATCAGGGAGCTTTGGCCCAATCACCCCCAACCCCATTCCTCCCGGCTTCGTGTCCAGCGGTCCCACAAACATCTATTGAGAGCCTTGGGCGAGCCAGGCAAATGAATAAATAACAGAGCTTTCCCTGTGGAGGTCTTCACCCAGTAAGAGGTTCATAGTGAGTTCAATGATTCTGAGACTTTCAGATTTCACAAGTCATTAAAATTTCAGAAATAATTTAGGGCAGTGATATAAGGTTGCCAATTTTTTTGTGTGTACGTGCTATCGTGCTAAAAAAATAAATTTAAACTCTTGTCATTTCTTGAAAAAACTATTTAACATCAAAAAGTAGGATATTATCAAAGGCAGTCCTTTTATGTGAATGAATTTAACTCTTTGAAAAATATTGCACTGTCCTCTTTTTTTTTTCACCTCAACATTTTAAAACCCCAGAAGGCTAAGGGGTTAAGATTTATCCACAAGTTTCCAGAAGTCCCAAGCTTTACTGACCACATCTGAAGCCCCGTGTCTACCCCCTGGCCAATCCCAGGATTTTAGTTGGGAGCATGTAACAAGATATGACAATAGAAAGGTTAGACACTCACTACCCCAGGCGTTTCCTATCTAAATACTGTTTTATTTGGATAAAACAAAGCTTTCTGTCCCTGACCACAGTTGGGCTTTGGGAGGAGTTTGAAGTGACTAGCATATGTTAGTTAATGCAATTATGTTATTTAGTGCACTGAGCAAATATACGTATTTTTTTAAAAACTGAAAGGAACCACATTCAAATGTAGGCAGATGTTATCGCTAGTTGGATGGGATTACAGATTATTTTTGTATGCTTTGGACTTTTCAGGACTTTCCACATTTCCCCCAAGAAGATATATTATTTATACAATAGGAAAAAAGAGTTTATCTTGAAAAGATAAATGCATAAACATTTTGAACTATGGGTGTGGGGTTCCCTGAAATTGTGCAGCATGTTACCTGCATGGCCATATGCAATGTGCGTGCATGAAATACACTTAGTGCCTCTGTCTACCCTTTTATCTCTTTTGAATTTTGTGCCTCATGTATGTATTATCTATGCAAAAATTAATTTTGAAAATGTTTGGACATGTAGAAGGGGAGTTCCTATGTAGTAAGGTTTACCTCATTTTCTACCTTTTCCTGTGGAAAAGGAAAGGCCCCCCCCCAACCTTTGGGTCTTGGGGGAACTCTTCTTGTGGTCACCCGACTGGGTAGCAGGTGCCACCCAATTGGTAGAGGACGTGACCATTCTCATCTGAAGACCTGGCCTCGCCTGGCTTGATTGTTAGAATTAGGATTGCAAACCGTAAATCAAAACAGAGACCACTTCAAAACTCCAGTACTTAGCCAAAAACATGATGTTCTATGACAAAATTAGATGAAAAAAGAAAAAATAAGGAACTTTATGAAAGCAGGCCACAGATGACTCTGGGTGGACAGAACTCTGGGGTGTTCAGGGGCCTGTCTCGGGTCTTTAAGGTAAGCTGAACATCCCTACTCATTAGTAAATATTTGAGATGAAAGCTTTTTTGCTCACCTAATTATCATTTTTCCAAAGCATCTGCTTCTGGGAGAAGATTAATTAGTTGGCTATTCCTAAAGGATGGATTTTAGGAGATCAAAGTCCTGCAAAATGTAATGGAGAGAGAACTAAACTGTGGAAATGTTCTCTTTGGAGGAATGAAGATCAGAATTCATTGCAGGAGTGTCACAGTGAGCAAGGTTTGCTCTGGTTTTCTTTCTTTCAGAAAATAAAGGCTCCTGCCAGGATACAAATATTTAACTTATTATAGATGGCATTTTATTAGCCCTCTCTTTGAAGGGCTTCCACTTAAAAGTTTGCTCTCTCTTTCTCTTTGAATAAACACATGCAAGAGGTGTTTTATTTAAGACTACCTGCAGGGAACTTTTAGATACTTAGCAGTGAATAACAGAGGTAAAGACTTGGGGATGGTTTCCTCGTGTGTGACTCAGACATTTCCTCATTTTGATTCCCCAGAACTTTTCCTTGTAGATTTAAACAAGCCAGCCAGCACATAGATATTGACCACCTGCGCCAATTTACCTTCTGTCTGTGCAAAGACGCCTTGTGCTCAGGTAGGTGGCTTGCCTATGTCCCTGTTCCCACCCACGGGGACTCTGTTCCTCCATGGCTTGTCCTTTCCTCTTTAAAATGTCATCATAGCTTTTATGTTTTATTTGATAACTACATATATTTGGTAGACACTTTAGAAAACGTAGATTAATGAAGAAATTTTAAATTATTCATAAGTCCAACACTCAGAGATAAAAGTTATTAGCATTTTGTTATTTATTCTTCCAACCTTTTTCTAGTCATAAAAATATTTTTCTATGCAAATTGAATCTTGACATGCACAACTTTTTTGTAATTTCTTCCCCCTCTTTGCTTTTCTAGACGCTGGTCTGTAAGGTGGAGAAGAAAACGACTCTATTCTGAGGTGGGTATTGAAATGCTTCTGATAAGACATGCCGATCACATTCCATCCAAACATTGCTCTACCATAGCCAAATGTTTTCATACACAGGGCCTTCAGAGTGACCAACGGAGCCTGCTCTCTGTCATCAGGACCACTGCAGTGGGGGACCCCACTGTGGGGTTGCTGTATCCTACACCCAACATAGACTGGTGCCTAGTGGTGACCTAGACACTGAAGGGGACCTGCACTGGGGCTCTGGGTCCAGCTGATGGATCTGCAGCAGCCTCTGTCCCTGGAATTGGCCCTGGTGTAGTTTACTTGATCGACTTGAGAAGCAACGCCTTCGTCCCATGCCCCACTAATAAATAAATGCAAGCCTGTGATGTCGGCCTCTTCTGCTCTGAATCGAAGGGAAGTGGTGGGGTCCCAAGGATGCTGTGGATGGCGCTCCACATTAGAACTGGTAATTTGTTTTTTACTGTGTTCTAGAGAAATTCTCATTCCAGACTTTTTGACAACCTTCTCTCTTGGGAGCAAGAAATTCCATGGACAGATCCTTTTTCTTCCTCCACATTTAAAAGACATAAAACTAGACTCCCACCCAAGCATCCCCCCAGTTCTGGATATCATGTAGTCTTCTAGACATACATCTGCCTCTGATATGAACCCAGTCCATCCTCTTAGAGTTGTAGCTGGAGAGAACATCTGCTCTTCTAGAACATTGCATTTCAGTATAGGATTTCATACACTTCAAAATTCCAAATACATTTTACTTTGGTTGGGGAAAAAAAACATTTGAGAAAGACAAATGTTATTGTTCCCATTTTACATATGACAAAACAGATTCAGGTAAGTTAAGTGACTTGCTCAAGTTCGTAGCGTGAGTCAGGACTAGAAGCCAGGTCCCCTGACTCCTGGCTAATCCAGGGTTCCTTCTGGTAAACCCAGTGCCTGGCAGAGTACCTGGCACACAGTGGGCACTCTAATGATGCTTGCTGAGTAAATGGCTGCATGGGTGCATCTGAACCTGCTCATGGACATGGTCTTTGTGTCTTTATATCCCTTAAAAATGGTCCTAGTTGGCCCTTTGCTCTATCTTCCCTCAATTTCCCTTGCAGTGAGGAGAAAAACAGCACCTAGAAGCTTCCATGTCTAACAGAAGTAGAATCTGGTTTCAGTGATTCTTCAGCCTTGATTACTATACAAACAGAGCTACTGTCTTTATATATTTATATGAAACATATATGTCTGTGTGTGTGTTTACATATATACAAACATGAATATATGTGTGTATATGTGCATGTATGTATATATACATATATAGGCACACACATATACATGCAGACATATGCATATACACATACTATTTTAACTACATAGATTTTTAGCTAATTGATCACTTGACTGGCTGGTTACATGTCATTCCTCCTTGTTACTCTGACCCAAAAGTGGCCAATTTCAGAAACCAAGCTGCTTCCTTGTTCTGAAACCCTCCTCCTTGAGTGCCCACATGCCCCAGGTCCGTGCTGATCCTCTCTGCCCTGATCCCTGTTCTTCATTCCTGCCTGGTGTTCCCCAGCCTCCTCCTAGGCCTGGATCCTAAGGTGAGCGCCTCCTCTACCACCAGAGCCTCAGGCAAACCCCACCTGCAAGGCCGGCTGCTTTGGGTTTCACATGCTATGGATGCTTCCAGTGATCGGATCCTGTACCTCAGTACTTGCAGTTGGGGAGAAACTGGGTCCCTGAAGAGTTGAAATCTTCTCTTTCAACTGCAGTTGTGGCAAAAGGCCACCACAGATATGTTTCCTTTAGTGAAGTGTTCACAACCTGCAACTATGAAAAGTGGCAGGGACTTTGAAGTCAAAGGGACCTAGAGCACGCCCAGAAATGACCTGCTGCAAAGATTCAGGGTGTGATGCATTGGGAATATGTATTCTACTTAAGCCTGGACATACCACCAAGTTATGCTGAGATTGATATTAATATCAAGAGAGATTTTGGAAAAGTTAATAAATTGCACTTTCCCGGCAGGGTTTCCCAACCTGACCGATCATGGGATCACTTGCGGTGCTTTGTAAAACTCAAGGTTCCCAAGCAGATATCCAAGATTCTGATTCCATAGATCTGGGAAAGGATCAGGAAGTATTTACTGGTTTCTTACTTTCAGCACTTTTAATAAAGTGTTTCATGCTTTCTCATTACTTTTTCCTGTCTTTTTTTAACTTATAAAAATTAATCACTAACTCATTATCAATTATTTCTTCATAAAACTGAAATTGTTTTAAAAAATTGACCTGATGCACTAATTCACACAACCCAGTAGAAACTGACTTGCTTGTTTAGATCAGTGGTTCTCAAACCTGGTTGCACCTCAGAATCACCTGGGGAGCTTTTGGCAATCCTGTTGCCAGGCCCCGCCCCTGATCAGTTACATCAACATCGCCAGGCATGGACCCGGATGTCAGTTTCTCAAGGCTCCCCAGGCAATTCCAGTGTCAGCCTAGGATACAGTCACTGGGTGAGACCCCCCCCCACTCCCCAGTGAGGGAAATAGTGCAGCTGTCACCTGACAAAGGTGGCAGTGCTGAGAGAAGGACCTGCCACACCAAACAGTCTGCCAGGTGTGCTCGCAGCCAAGCTCTAAGAGTCTGGAGAGTCTACAAGCTGACAGTCCCACTCAGCCTTCTCAAAGACAGAATGCCTAGATTCACCTCGACTACCTGCTAGGTAATCATTTTACCCAAAAAAATGTGCAAACAAGAAACAAGAACCAAGAACCAGTGCTCCAAGACTTAGGCAATTTCCCCTCTTCTCCTCTTGCCTTCCCTTCCTGCCCTCCTTCCCTGTTCCCCTCCCCGCCTTTTCCCTGCCCTCCCCATCTACCAACAGACTCCCTTGCAGGGCAGCAAACAATTTGCATGTAAAATAAATGTCTCATTCTTTGATGCTGCTTTCATTAGCATATGTCTTGACCTTGATGCAATGTATTCATAGTAAGCCACTAAAAATGGAGCCGCTAATTGCCAGACACTGGGCTAAGCACTTTAAATTCATCATCTCATTTAATCCTCATTAGCAACCTTTTGGGGTAAGTTCTGTTATTATTTCTAATTCATTGTTGAAGACAAAGCTTCCAGAGGGATGCAGGCTACACAGCCACCTTCTAAACTCTGCCTTATGACTCTGGGGCTGGGGCTCTGCAAACCGCATTTCTGCTTTGCCCTGCCGGGCTCTGCCAACAGGGGGTGCCAGGAGCGGGGAGAAGGGGCTTGCTCCTTGGGTTTGCTCACCGTTCTCTTGCACATCCTCCCTACAATGGCCGTTCACCTCAGAGTTCTGGGCTCCTACCCCACGCTCCTTGGAGCCTCTAGATTGTGAAAACCTCAGCTGCTTCCCTTTGTCACCCCAGCACCCCCTCCCCCTACCCTAGGGGTGGTAGCTGCTTTCTGCAGTTTCACTTTCTGTGTTTACACCACATTGCCTTTCCCTTTTTCAGTCCTCCAGCTCTTATTTAACCAATTCTCTATATTAAATTCTCTCCGTTAAAATAAACAGCCAGTGGGTTTCTATTTTCCTGACGTATAATGAAGTTAAATAATTTACCCAAGAAATGGCAAAATTGGGATTCAAACTAGCTCCACCAGACTCCAGAGTTCCAGCTCTCACTTGCCACCCTCAGGGCTGCTCTGTAGCTATCTTAGAGGCTCTGAGAGAAAAAAGACACACATGCACATCTGCATCACACCTGTGGCACTGGCTTTCTTCTAGAATGCCTATTGCAAAAAAGAAAAAATATCTTTACAATCATTAAAAACAAACAGTCTTAAAGGAAAACTGACTACTGGCACATGAAGTGGATAAAGTATGCTACATTCCAAAAGTGCTTGAGGGTGATTCCTTTTAATGCTAATTAAAGTCCTGAATCCTTGAAATAAGAATATTTCATACAGGCCAGTCCCGTCATTAGGATGAAATTATGTTTCAAAAATAGTCAATATTTTAAGGGACAATTTATAACTTCATACTAATGCATACATTTGCAGTATATTCCAGATTGTATTAATAATTAGTTGCCTAAAGGAAAAATAGCTTCATGAAATATGCAACGGACATCACAAAGCTTCGCTAGTTGATGCACTTTAGAATGTGGGGAAGCGAGTGCCATGTGGTGTAGGAAACACCGTGGCAGGGAAAAGCTCAAGTTTTTATATCACCCGGATCTAGAACGGGAGTCCAGTTCCACTCTCCCAGCAAGTCCAGAGCCTATTTCCTCATCTGCAAATACCTACCTCATAATCTTAAAGGTGAGGCCTATGAATGAACAGTGACTGGCCGAAAAGGCATTTGATGTATTTTAGAGTTATTCTGTTCTACATGCGCGCGCGCACACACACACACACACACACACACACACACACATGCACACACCAGGATAACCAAATGTTTCTGTAAAGTGTAATATTGAAGAAATGAAGCATGCCATACACAGGATGAGGAGATAAATTATTCTAAAGATGACAGCTCTTTGTTAAATTCATGTTGAGCTGAATTTTAAAAAGCATTAACCAAGAGGGAAATACACAAAGTAGAAAGAAAAAGGCCCCTCTAAACCCATCTGCCAGAAGTAACCACTGTTAACAGATTGGCATACGCCCTTTTAGACTTTTCTCTATGTAGACACAAATATATCTGTGACCTCAGTGCCCTGAAGTTACTGTCATGGGAGGGAGAGTTTGTTTTGTCTATGACCACAGGGTTACCGCCAGGCATCGAGCACATGACGAAGCGTTCAGAACTGTGTGGAAAGAGTCCTGGATCGGAGCAGGGAACCCACACACCTAGAAGAATCCTCACACCCTTTCCCCACGTCCCCGTCCCCACACATGTGGCACAGTGGCAGTTTTCTGCTCCCAGTGGGATATGCCTGGAAACTGAGAGTTAAGTGATCTGAAATCAGTGTGAGGCCTGGGTTTGGGCTTTTCTGTTCCACCGACGAAAGCCAATGTTCACTACATCTCCGGGTTCATTTACCTGCACAGTGTCCAGGTAAGGAGCTTTGGGGATAATATTCTCCTCTAAATACTTTGAGTACCAGTGTCCCACGTGGTCTGAATAACCTTTACCACTGTCTAGGACAGGGTCCTGGCAAGGAGCAACAGGCACTCACAAAGGGTGATTGTACTACTGTCACACAACACCTGTGACTGGGTCATTTATAAAGAACAGAAATTTATGCTTTCATGGCTCTGGAAGCCAGAAAGTCCAAGATCATGGTGCTGGCGTGAGCCCTTGTGACCTAAACACCTCCCCAAAGGCAACACCTCCCAACACCATTGCACTGGGGATGAAGTTTCTGACACAGGAATTTTGGAGGGAACACATTCAATCCATAGCAGTGATTAACTAGCGCTTAGTACAAGGACTGTCTTCAAAGGTGTGGCCAAGGTGAAGGGCCAACAGGGAGCAGCGAGGCACCCCAAGCTTTGTTTCCTTTTGCTCTTGCACTGGCTCTTGTTCTCATTCTCTTCCCTTTTTTTTTTTTTTTTGAGACAGAGTCTCACTCTGTTGCCCGGGCTAGAGTGAGTGCCGTGGCATCAGCTTAGCTCACAGCAACCTCAAACTCCTGGGCTCAAGCAATCCTTCTGCCTCAGCCTCCCGAGTAGCTGGGACT
>CAUYRT010008808.1:0-55657 GCA_963574885.1 Lepilemur ruficaudatus | reverse complement strand
AGCAAAGAGAAAGAGAGCTGCTCAAACTTATCTGCTAATGTGTAAGCAAGAAATTAATATCAAGTATCTTTGTTTCATGGTATTATAGAAACAGCTAACTGAAGCAATAGCTGCACTGAAAATCTGTGGGACAAAGTAGTATCCAAAGATATTCTAAAAGAAAAGAAATTGAATCAAAACCTAAGACATTTTTGTTGGAAATAAATCACAGTTTCCTTAAAAGACTTAAATAGTGTATATGTCATCAAAGGAATCTAAAATAATACATTTCAGTTTTTTAAATTTAAATACATTTTCATCAGTCTTTGTCAGAGATTTTGTCTTCGAGCACATTTAGCTTGATTAAAAGTTCTTTGTTGTTAAATTGATCTTTTTCCTACTTTAAATGGACACTAAATAATCTCAAATGTACATAGCCCAAGGATGAATAGAAGAATAAAGTACATTTAAGAAGGAGTGGCTTTGCTTCCTCCTCAACCTAATTTCTAAAGTAACATATGTTCAAGGTAAAAACATTTTAAGAAGACTGAAAATGTATAAACTATTATATAAGGTGAAACCCCTGATCTTGTTTCTTTGAGCAAGTACCATGAATGCATTGGTACAGAATTTTTCAGGTTTATTTTTTTCTGTGCCTATAACAACTTTACTCTTATTTAACATAAGATAACAGGAAGGTATGCTAGATGCCCTTTGTTATCCCTTATAAGAGTTGTGAGTATATAATTGTTATTGAAATAAAGTTCATGTATCATCAAATGATTGTATTAGATCTCTAATGAGAAAATTATACATTATACTTTATATTTAATTCTAAATAAGGTCAATGAGAGAAGATACTTTGAACTTTTTCCACTGAAAATATGTGCAATGCACAAAATTTTGTGATGCTGGGTTATGACTTATGAATTAAAAAAATGTAAGTGTAAACAGTTGGCTTGTTTCAGAAATACAAGTGAGATTTTCCGTTAGCTCTTTCATTTTATGAGTTGTGGTTTAACATTCTTACCACACTGTAAACATCTGAGCTACAAAACAGTGATGGAGTTGGCACATTACATGAAAACGCTGCCATCCTACAGCATTTCTGTTGAATCTTTTTTGATGAAAATATTTTTCTTGGAGAAACAAGATAGGTATGTTTTAGAAAATTGCAGAAATAAGAAAGAAAATTTTAAGATTTCCTTTTGTATGTTTACAACTTAGTTTGTTCCAAGTGAAATGTAAATTTTTCATGTATGTCTAAGTTTATATGACAGCAGAAATGCAGCAATTGGAAATATATATTTTCTGAGCCATCCAAGGACAATATAAAACTTTATTTTTTCCCTCGGGTAAATTATCTGGTCTATGCCAAAGGGTTTCTCACTGCAGAGCCATGACTTATCCTTTGCTATGCAAGACTAAGTGTGACTTCCTTTCTGCTTCTAAATTTATTCAGCCAAAGTTTATTATGATCTACATGAACCATGCAGAGAAGACGACCTACACCCATTCAGGCAATTCATTCAATTCAGCAAAAAAGAGAAATAGTGATAAATAAAGACTCCATGTAAATAACAAAAACTGCTGATATAAATGTTAATAGATTTCAAGCAAAAGTTGATATTTTACTTAGAGAATGAAAGAAAATAGGCCATAAGATGGTCTGTGGAAGGCAAAAATAATCTAATTGTACTACAGAATATTTATTTAGCCATTGCTCTCAATATGTCAGTTAATTCTCAGGAAGAAAGAACCAAGAAAAGCCCAAGAAAACTATTAATAGCATCAGATATCAATGTACTGATAGAAAAAAAAATCTGCTTAGTAAGTCTAGTGAATGAGAGCTTAAAATATGAACACAATAAATAACAGCTTAAATATATTAAATGGTTACTATGCATCAGAGTACAGGTGTCATTAACCCATTTAATCTCAAAAGTCTATTAGACAGGCAGACTATAAAGTGGAACACACTGGTTAACTGTTTTGCACAAAATCACAGAGTTGGCAGGAGGATTTAAATTTTGGCCAGCTGGGTCCTGAAATCCTTCTCTCAAAATTTCACTTTAGTACCTACTTACCCATTCAAGAAGTTAACTGAGATCTCCTATGAGCATCTGGAATATATGGGTAAGTCCTGACCCACAAAATATGCAACCTTTAGAAATTCGGCTCCATTCTGTGAGTTCAGACGCCCACTCTATGTACTTCATGTTCAGAGGGGGGGAAAATGCCATGTATGAAAGGTGTTAGCTGGAGAGAGGAACAAACAAGTTTGCAGGGGTTTGTAGGCAGCCTATGATTTAGAGACTGAATTCTAGGTTTGACATTCATCCAAGCAGATGATTTTTTTTTTTTTACTTAAAAGATGCCCAACCTTACCATCTAAGCCACAAAGTAAGCTTATAATTATGGATGCTTTCAATTCCAGAGGCTGCCGAAGGAACTTAATGAGAAGAATATGAAAATGAAAACTCATTGTATTTTCAAAAGAAGCAAATCTAATTGAAATGAAGGGAATTAGAATTAGATCTTCAAAATGAGGGTGGGGATAAAGCATATAAACATAGCAGAGAAATTTATATTAAAAAAAAGAAACTACAAATTGACATTTAGGGTATTTTAAAAAGTAATTTCTAGATCATGCATAGCTAATATGTAAAAACAATAGGGGGGATCTCATCCTTCAAGATCCCACTCATCCTGGGATATTTTATGCATCAATATTTTACATATCCCTCTCTTTTTCACCTATTGTTTATTGTTTCTCTTTTCCACAACCTTTCCTTTCACCTTACTTTTTTATGTATTTTGAAGTTATCATGTGGTAAAATAGCTCTTTGTCTCCTTCATCCTGTATTAAGCTCTTCAACAGCTGGAAATTTGCCACATTTATGAATATGTTCTTAATACTTAGCATAGTACCTGATGCTCAGCAAACTTTTTTTTTTTTTTTATGAGACAGAGTCTCACTCTGTAGCCTGGGCTAAAGTGCTGTGGCATCAGCCTAGCTCACAGCAACCTCAAAGTCCTGGGCTCAAGCTATCCTCCTGCCTCAGCCTCCCGAGTAGCTGGGACTACAGGCATGCGCCACTGTGCCTGGCTGACTTTTTCTATTTTTAGTTGTTTGGCTAATTCTCTTTCTATTTATAATAGAGACGGAGTCTTGCTCTTGCTCAGGCTGGTCTCAAACTCCTGACCTCAAGCAATCCTCCCACCTTGGCCTCCCAGAGTGCTAGGATTACAGGCGTGATCAACAAACATTTTTGAAGAGATTGTATTGTAAGTAGCAATGGATAGGTTGATCTGTCATATGCTTTATAATGACAAAACTGTGTAATTGTAGCTGACTATAGTATTAAAAACTCTTATTAATATAATTCATTTGTATGAAAAGAAGACAGTGATGATGATAACATATTTAGTTCTCATAATTTGAACAGTGCATCTCCATCTTCTGTGGAAATATACGCATGATGAATGCATAGACTCTGAGTTGTTCATCACCCAGTAGGGTGAAAAAGAGATAATCAAAGTGCTGTGAAGCCAGACAGAGTGGGAAATAGCCTAAGATAATCAAAAGGTTCTAATCTGGCACAATCATTATTACATTAGCATTCAGGAAGAACAGAGATGGGATATTACAGGGAACCAAGGCATCCTCATGAGGTAATTGCATTGATTCTGAGTTAAGAGTTTGAGTGCCTAAGCAAGAAGTGTAGCTATGGAAAAAATGAAAGACAAAATTCCAGAAGAAGAGATTGTCAAAGGATAAAACAAAATCTAGAAAAGCCTGCTGACAGAGGATTTTGAGGAATGGAATTCCAAGAGTTAGGTAGATGTCGTAACAGTCATTTTAGGTATTTGGAGGACAATGAATAAAGATCTGGCATTCACAACTAAAAGGAATATTTACTAAACAGGTAAGAAACCACTGTGAATGGCACTGTTACTATAAACAGGTTTTTAAAATTACATGGTTTTAGCTTCAGAAAAATAAATTTGGCAACAGTATTCAGGATGGATCAGAGGGAAAACATCAGATACTAAGTATGAGTAGGCCAGAAATGAAAGACCCAAACTTTGGTAAGCCTGAATTTCGGTGAAAAAAGTTACAAAGAAGGGAGAGACAATTAAGAATATTTGGGGTAATAAAAAGTACATTTTATAAAGGTCATATAAGCATTTAGCACAGAGGATGCTAAAATAGCGATAGCACATACTGAACCTATGTGACACAAACAGGGTGTTATAATTAGAAAACAGGGAAGTAAAATTAGCCACACTATCAAAGTAAAGCTGTATAAACATGAAAATTTAGCTTCCTTGAAGGAAACACAAAGAACAAATAGGTCAAGAGAATATGTGGAATAATTTCGTAGTAGTAGGTCAAAAGCATGAGCCAGTGTTCTAGAATCAATAGTTATCCACTCTGGTTTTGGGGTGGTAGAGTGGGATCCAGATGAACTGAAACTAAATGATTGTATTGAGTAGTAGTGTTGGGGGGGCAGAAGTTGGGATAGATAAAAGCTTCAGACATTGTTAACCTGGAAACTACATAGATAGACTTAAATGTAATATGAACAGCATTAAGGGGATTTCATAGACTCTGAAACAAATAAGAAAGCAAGTAAAAAAAAAAAAAAAAGACATTCAAAATCATTCCCATAGCAGTACCCATGAGGAATTGGGTTGGGTATAATAGGAGAGTAAGGTTTTATTAGGAGACAATAAAAAGCCAGTTGCATTGATTTAATTATAAGCTTGAGAGCATCTGAACAAGAAAAACATCCACACATAAGAAGAAAGGACAAATCCAAGAAAAATATTGTCTTGGTGTCTCTTGAGAGAGATAGGAGATGAATTGCCTGAAGACGCCCAGGTTAGCCAGGGCTGGTAAAGCATCAAGCAAATGCGGCAGTTTGGAAGGGAAACTAGGTCAGTGTGTGCATATTCCACTGTGATGATGACAGGATATTGTGTTTGAGTAAAATCCTGGAAACAGATGGAAATATAAAACTGAAATATTAGTAAGTCATTGGAGCTAGAGAGTTACATCTGAATATTATTAATATGAGATAGTTAAACTTATGTTAGTGGGTGATTTTCTTTTCTTTTTTTTCTATTTCAGAGTATTATGAGGATAGAATCATTTTGGTTACATTTTATGTCTTTGCCTCACCCAAGCAAGGGGTGATTTTCTTAAGCACCAAGTGAAGAAAGACTAAAAAATTGGTAACTGATACTTGGAAGGCCACTACTCCCAGATCAGAAAGGAGAAAAACCAACAAAGGAATTAATGATGATGATGTCATAACTTTAATATAATGTATAACAGTTACTGAGCAATTATTCTGAACCAAGGGCTGTGATGAGAGTTTTACATTAAATATTCACAACATCATCTTTAGATAAAGAGATAAATTTGGTAGCATTTCATAAAATGATACAGCAATTTTCAATTATAATGAGAGGATAGATTTTTAAGAAGGTCATAGTCAAATCTTACTAAGATATGCTATGGGTTAAGAAAATTTCTAGGGTCTGGCTAAGGTGGGTACAGCAAACAGGGAAGCCTATTGGAGAGGAATGACTTTAGAAAGGCAGGTTGAAGGACTTTCTTCTATTCATTAGGAATGAGAGCCAAAAATAGCCCAAGAATTCATTTGGAAAAATGATGATTTTATACTAAAATAGACAGGGTATTACTATGACTGTTTAAGAGATTAGACTATTCCCAATAAACTTTACTCTTACACGTGGCATTCTTATTCATTAATGCTTGACGGTGGTTTCAACAGAATCAATAAATTTGTAATATAGATTTTTCCAAAAAAAAAAAATGATACCAAGAATAATAATTATCTTTCATTCATTAAGAATCATAATAACCAAGGGGTTTTATTAGCCTCTCAAGATACCAACAGCCTCTCAAGATAGATATTATTACATGATTTCATAGTTGACAAAACTAAGATCTGACTGTTTAAGTAATTTGCCCAGTTCACCCAGATATAAGTGCCAAAAACAGGCTTCCAGACCAGAGCTGCCTGGTCCCTTAGCACCCCCGCCCCATTCCCACTATTCCACACTGCCCCCTCCTGCAGGGTTTTGTATCTACCTTCCTAAATATAGAAAAGAAAAGGTATATGATTTAAACCAACAAAGGCATTGTGTATGATTCCCACAAAAATGAACAGTTTTTTCGTTAACCTGAAGTGTTGGAAAACTGGTCTCAAAACATTTGGCAGCTTGATGGTTTTAATTCCAAAAATGTTGTCCATTGGCCAATGTTATAAAATTGGCTGAGAAGAACGTGATTAACACTGTGTTCCTTATGAAACCTATAGTTCCATAGAAAATAAACAAGGAAAGTCACAAATGTGAGCTGTGCTCTGGAAAGATAGAATGATATCAGCTTAAGATATGAAGAATGAGAGGTCACCATTATAGTAAACTGTCTGCTGACAGATGAATTGTTTTTAAGTTTTTATAATATCCACGAAATTTCCATCTGAGGTCATTTTTAATTTATACCACACATTATCTCTCTTGATCCACCTTTTTCTCAAGGTATGGTATGCTGAGGTTTTGTTTTTATTATCCCACCCACATGTGGTTGGCCTACACAAACACACACACACCCTGCCTGAGTTTTTTCCAACACAAATACCAAAGGAATTCACACTATGGGAAGAAGAGTAGCTTGGTTAAAAGTTGATGTAGAGGTTAATTAATGTCCAAACTCAAGCTTATATCGCACAGCCAAATGTTAGAAAATGACAATTAGAAACGTGCTCAGAAACTTAGAGACAAACATATATTTTTTGTTTTGTCACCCAAGAAGTATAATTATTATTGCCCCTAAACATGTGTATAGGATGCAGGGAAAGACGTATCATTTGAGGAAAGTTAATAGCCTTGTAGACCCTTAAGTAGCTTCTCCAATGGTGTGTTCTTTTACCTGAAAATGTCACCAATCAAGTTTACTAATATAATCTCTTTCTCCCCCTCTCTCTCTGTCTCTCTCATACACACACACACCCCTAATGAAAAGAATAAGTTATGTATGAGTGACTAGTATTCAGTCAGGTATGCTGCAAGGATTTTGTTTTTTTTTACCAGTTTTACTTTTTTAAAAAAGACATACACACAAAATAGTGAAGTATGAAACTTAACTGGGAAAAACCAGACAAGAAGAAGGGTGGGTTTCACATTTAGGTAATTAATGGGTACATTCAGAACCAAGGAGAAGCCCGGGAGAGGGACATCCTGTGAAATTAGGGCAGATCTGAGACTGGGGCAAATCACACATGCACTAATGGATATGAAAGATATTTAAAAATGGTAAACAATTATAGCTACAAAGTGGCCTATTAAGTCCCAGACACATGTAGAGGTGCCAAACAAATGAAAATACCTTCTTTCCATTGTGTTGTTCTGTATGTTTTTGTTCAGCAACACCTCCCCCATCTCTGGTTACCCTTACATGACATTAAAATACATGCACATTTATTTCTGAATTCCTTGTCCCACAGCCACAGGAATTTCATTTTGAGTGTATGTGGATTTTGAGTCATTCTGATTGAGGATAATTAGAAAAAGATGGATCTAGGAGATGGGGAGGGAAAAGGCAGGAAAAACAGCAGGAGAAAAGGTTTTGCCAAAGCAGCAATAGGAGAGATAAAAGAAGCCCTGTGCTCACAATGCTTTTCCACAAAGGCAACTTAGACATTTGTGAAAGGGAATAGTAGTGCCAGGCCACAGCGCTCTCCTGGAACAGCATATCTTAGAAGGGAAAGTTCAGGCACTGGATCCCCGTGAACCCCAGAAGTGAGGGCTGACAAAACCTACTTGCCTGTGGCAGGCTGAATGTGTTAAAAATGGTTACATGCAACTTTTTTTCAGCTTAAGCATTCAAATTGCAACATTTCTTTTATAGAATCAAAAATCAAAGTCATAATCAGGCAGACTTTAAATATATGGATGGAAATCAGACTCAAAAGAAGAAGTACTTCTTAGGGTCCTACATGCAAGCTATCACCGTCTGCCATAGAGCACAATTTATAAACATCTTATTTCAATCCCATAAGGAAAGAAGGGAAGGTGAGCTGAAGTTAATTATAGAGTATTAATGATCACCTATGTAAGATGCATAAAATAATGTTTATACTCCTTGAATCTAATAAGTCATCTTTATAATTTTGAGTAATAAAAATTTAAAGACTAACTTTTATTTAAGAGGTTTAACCTGAAACCTCACCATCACCCTTAGTCCCATAAGGCAAGGGTTAGTCACACAGTTGGGTGCCTTCCTGCCACAGCTAAGGGATCTAATAAATGATGGCTTGTGTAAGGGATGGAGGGTGACTGGGAATGTGATGAGCTTAAGAGCATGTGCCCAGTTTAAAAAAAAAAAATTCAGTTTTCTTAAACCACTTGGTAAACCAAAGAAATAGGTCTGTAGGCCACAAAAAGTTTTCTCAGCCTGCCAGTTTCAACTTCTCAATGTCTTAGGTCCCTTAACAGCAAAATGTCCTTCCACGAGGGCTTTGGGATTCTTGTGAGTAGAAAGAAACATACTAAAATGGAAATATGAACAAACTAAAAGTTAGGGAATAATGTGTTTCCCTGGACTTGTGGCTTTCAAACTTCGATTTCTGATGTTATTTCTTCTTTTAAGCACTTTGTGCTGAGTTGTTTTTGTTGTATTTGAAATATGTCCCTACTTCAAGAGGAAGTTTATAAGGATGAGAGCCACTTTTGTGTGGCTTTATCAAAAAGAATACTGGGGAATAGAGACATGTAATTGCACATTAGAAACACAAACATGCACATACGTGAATACATAAATCACACAAAAATCCACAAACACATTATATCCATATACACATATAGATATACAAGCATTCACATACATAAGTGTACAAACACAGATGCACGTACAAATGCACAAACACATGTACAATGCATATGCACATATATCTACACAGAGAAATACAGAAACATATTTGACACATCTGCCAGGCCTTCTTAAAGGTATCAAGGCTCCTGTGAGAGAATATTGGGCTCTCTAGCAAGTGTGGACCAGAGTTTTGTTTAATATGGAGCACAGTCTGCCCAGACGCCATTCCACATTGCTGTCCCAGGTAACTGGTGCCAAATTCCCTGCACCCCATTTTTGATCTTGCCTGCAACGCACAGACAGAAGCTGTTGCTCTTTTGACTTTCCTTTAAACTGGCATTTATGGGAAATAAATGGCCCCATTTCTTCTTGGTTTTTACATCTCACACTGGACAATGTCATCGTTTGTTCTTGTTCCCCTGTCCACTTTGGGGAGCATGCATCTTTTTATGTAGAAGCCTCCTTCAAAAAGACAGATGTCTTTTCTTACCCCCGACTGTATTGGCTTGAACATAGATGTATTAATTTTCCTGGTGTTATTTTATTAGTTATACAAATTATATGAGTTTGACAACATCTCCAAAACATTTAAATTTAACAAAACTAAGGTTAAGGTTTAAGCTTAGAGTTTTAGTGATGTTTACTGAGTGAAGACACTGATTTTAATAGACACCAGACAATACCGTTCATTGATATTAGAAAACTCTGTGAAGGTGATCAAGTTAACCTTATCAACTTTGTTGGGTATCATACCATCAAGGAGCTTCTTATCAATAAAACTGTTATTAAACTTTTTAAAGAATCTTAGAATAGTTCTTGTACGCAGAATCCTAAGACAGCCATTTCTGTCCCCTGTTGTATATACCTTGTCCCCTTCCTTGATTATGGAAGGGGCCTGTGAATATGATGGATGTCACTACTGTGACGAGATTATGTTATATGACAAAAATGAGAAGGTTTTGCATATGTAATTATTGTCCCAAATTGGTTGGTTTATGGTAATTGAAAGGAAATTATCTGGAGGTCCTAATCAGGCAAACCCTTTCAAAGTGGATCTGGAGGTTAGAGACCATTTCTCCTGTTGATTTTGAAGAAGCAACCACAATAAGTTATATGATGACAAGAAATTTAAATTTTCCAAGGACCCCATGAGCTTGGAAGAGTAATGTAAACTTCAGATGAAAGTGTATGGCCCCAGCTGACACTTTAGTTTCAGCCTCATGGGACAGTAGCAGAGAGGACTCAGACCACTCCCAGAATCCATGGAAACTGTGTGACACCATATTATATATGTGTGACACCAAATTATATCTGGGATAATTTGTTACACAGCAAATGAAAACTAATACAGGTCTAATACTGAGTTTGCAAATATAGTCAAAGCATAACCATTTAACAAATAATAGAAAAGTAAATCATTATACAATGAACCTATTTTATTTTTTATTATAGTAATAATTTATTTAAGTTTAGTTCTTGCCATACACATAGTATAGACTGCCAGAACATACTTTTATGGTGTGATAGATTGATTGCTAAAGTTTTTCCCATCTTTCCATTCTCTTGGTATCCATGCCCTAGACAATTTGACTTCATATCTTCTCCCATCAAGAGGTAGAATCAATTTGCTGTACTGGCCAGGTGATGTGCTTTGGCCCATAGAATACAGTGGAAATGACAGTGTGCCAATTGCAAGCCTAGGCCTCAGGAGGCCTTGCGTGCCTCTGTTTGATCTCTTGGGACTCTGACAAGACCCAAGAAAGAGCCTAAGCTAGTTTGCTGTCAGATGAAACATGTGCACAGAGCCTAGTCGTCCCAACTATCCCAGACAGCCTGTTTTTAGCCAACTTGCCACCTGAAGATAGACACTTGAGAAAACTGAGTTAGGAACGGCTAAGTATGGCTAAATTAGCAGATCTATTCAGTGAACCCATGGGTAAGTAAGAAACAATAAATTGGTGTTTGTTTTAAGCTATGATGTTTTGGTGCATTTTGGTGCTCAACAATATGTTGGTTATAACTAATATATACTATAATGTTTATGATAAAAGCAAATAGCATGATTGGGAGACATTTTATTTTGAATCTTTTCCATTTTGCATATATGATATTGTTTGATCATATACATGTACAAAGTATAAGATACTTGTACAATATTTCCTGATATATCATAGGTTCTGTATATTATTTATAACTGTATCATATTAACTATGCAATAATATATTTTAAATATTAAATGTAAAATGTTTTATAAACCCATTATTTTGTAGATGGTGTAGGTGATTTATAGATACAACACATAAAATGTCTGTCCTCACTAACTTCTAGCCACAAAGTAAATGACAGGAAAGCTAAGGGTTATAAAAGTTTATCAACAGTCTGATGCTTGGATGTGTTCCATTACAGCATACTCCTCCATTCCCCCAAGTTGTTCTTCAGCCAGGATGTGGAGATCTTCAATAAGAAAATTCATTTTTTTAAGACAGCTTATTTTATTCCTGGATTGCTTTGAGTATTAGTTGTTCTTTTTTTTTCATTATTTTGGGCCAAAGCTTGTCTTCATCTAATTTGTATTCACTGATTCTAGTTCTATCTCTTATGGCATGACTACCTCCTAGGGGTCATATAGAACAGATTGGATTTCTGTTGCACCCAGGATGTGGTACTTTGTTATGGCAACCATACCAAACTCATGCACCAACTAACCTCATCGTACTACTAATTTTGACTAAATGTTCCAGCGCAGCAAATACTTTGTTACCCATAGCCATGCCTTCTATAGGTATTTGACTATGGGCATATACAAATGATATTTTGGGTAAATATTTGCAACAGCATGCCATGAACCACCTGTCTTCCCTTTACCACTGGAAACAAGGTCATTAATGCCTTTAAATATTATCAGATCAGAAAATCTATTCTAGAAAATTCAGAACTAATTAAGAAGAAAATTTATTCATAATATCTTCTTTCTCTAGAACCAGTCTGGCACCAAATTCTGATCTGTTTCAATCAAGTAAGAGAAAGATTATATATATATATATATATATATAGAATGCATACACACATATAAAAATATATAATGTTATTACTAGAATTTGGTTTTGCACAACTGAGGGAGCAGGTTATGCAGCCTCTACAAGGCTATTGTCTTTGCATCTGATGCTGAAGTTTGAAGTTCACAGAACAAGAAGGCAGGAAGGGAACTTGAATGTAAGTTATGGAAGTAAAGGGCAGGCTAGAACCCACAAGCACTAATTAGAACCTCACTAAAACAGAGTGAAACTCATGTTTGTTCTTGCTGCATCTGACCTTGGTGATAAAGGTACTCTGAAGAATCTGGGATAACTTGCTTGTTGTGGAGAGAAACACACACACACACACACACACACACACACACGGCCTAGGAGTCATGGAAACTGAAGTATGATCTACGGGAAGCTAGAGAAGTTGAGACAGCTATTGCTTTGTGCTACTGAGACTAGTGAGCAGACTGGCAACAACCTTGTGAGCTACAACAGGGTTTCTGCTTTTCTTCCCTACTCGAAATATCCCTACAGCCTCCTTTGTGGCCCACACCAAATGAAAACACATAGGAAAGGAAATTCTGGATTATGTAG
This sequence comes from Lepilemur ruficaudatus, assembly GCA_963574885.1. NCBI lineage: Eukaryota > Metazoa > Chordata > Mammalia > Primates > Lepilemuridae > Lepilemur > Lepilemur ruficaudatus. Next base: position 43,147 of record CAUYRT010008808.1, on the reverse strand, counting down.
TTCAAGTTCAGTCTAGCCAAGTTAACACATTACAAAGCCATCACAAGTGTCAGGGTGTTTTTATGAACTAGCCTCAGATGTCAAAATAAGAACTTATGAGTGTTTCATTGACCTACCCTATTGTCAATTCCACCATACTCTCTTCTTCACAATCCCATCCGGAATAAAAGAGCCCACATCTTATTAGGATAACTGTCAAATAATTCAAGGCCATATTTTAAAAGGCCCACAGTAGGGTGTGTGTCTGTATGTGTTTTACTGTGTGTGTCTGTGTGTGTGTGTGTGTGACAGAGAGAAATAGAGAAAGAGAGAGAATAAGAAATTGAGTGTTGTAGGAAAGATGATAAAATGTTGAAAATTGGAGAATCTAGGTGCAAGAAATAAGAGACACTTTTTTGTACTTCTCTTGCAACTTTTCTATCAAGTTTTAAATTTTTTGAAAACAACGCAAGAGAATGAAAGTAGCAACCTAAGGAGAAGTAGATGTCTACTTACGTGTAAAATGTCCATACTTTTCATTGTAATGTGGCCTAAATAGTGTATTTGGAAAGTAGAAACGTTAATGGGTAAAAATCTAACAGTAAGCACATGTTCCTAGTCTTTTTGTATCAGACAGCTTCTCTCCCCAAATGTCACTGGCTTAACATTGCAAAAGAGGACTGTGCTTAACGTGTACTTGGTTTGAGCCAGTAGATGAGCTTACGTATTTAAATTATTTGGTTACTACAATAATTTACTATTTTTCTTCTAAGTGGAAAAATAACAGCTTTGTGTAGCCATGTTTTCTAAACTTGAGGGTACATTGCAGGAATTTTTGGGAAGCAGATGTTTTCTTGTTTGCATGTAAAATGGATCTGTTAAAATTTTGTAACCCAGCATTTCATGTTTTCCAAATAGACTTATTTCAGTGATTTAACAAAAATTTGCTAATTTGCCAAGATAAATATTTTTCTCAGTGCCAAAAGTTTCAATCTTTCTGTGCCTGATTCTTGTTGTCACTCCTTCAATTTCACCATGAATGTCGGGGCCCAAAACTGTTTACTATCCTGCTCCTCTTTCTCAGATGGTTCAGAATTACATCTTTAGTCCAGGGTTGAATGTGATCATTTCAATCATTTTTTCATTCCCCAAAGAGATTATCATCCTTTTATAAAATGCTTATTAAGGAAGACATTGAGAATTCAGAACAATTTTATTTTCTGCTTATCTTCCAAGGGCCATGAGATCAGGATCCAGATGTTCTGACTCAGCCAAGGTCAGGATTGTTCCCTGGCACAGGAAAATCAAGATTCTGTGTGTAGGAGACAAAAAGGAATGGAGATGCATGTGCTTGAAAGATAGATACACCAGCACAGTCATTTCTAATATATTTACTCAGATAAAGAGCATGAAGAAATGTTTGAAGACTGAGATGTCCTTTGACTCTAATCATTGTAAATGCAGTTGAAAAATAAAAGACTACATCACAAATTAAAATAAACATAATATAGTCATCGAGAAAATAGGTTACCTTATTTCATGCATTTGGGAAGATTCAAGTCAGAGAATTATGAAGGAAAGATTTTTAAAGTGTCATTCTCCTTTCTATGAGTCATCCTTGCTCACCCTCCTTTGCTCATTTTCATGTTCCTGAGGCTCCCTCTTCCTGTTTCTGTGATTTTTCACCCATCTTTAAACCAAATGAAATGATATTTGAAAACAGCCTTGTTTAATTTGTTAGTACTGTTCTTCCTTGTTTCTCCACACTTCCAGCTACATTGATGTTGAAGAAAAATAATTCCAAGAATTCTAAGAAGAAAAATAAATATCAGCTTGTTTTAAATATTTGAACATTTACTAAAAACTATTATTAAAACATTTACCATGTTTTCTGTTAAGTTCCTTCAAGCACCTTTCTTTGCTCATTCCAGTGTACAGATACACAGTTCACCACACCATTCAGGTTTACACTCAAATGTCTTGTCAGGAAGTTGACCCGGTGAAACATGTTACCTGAAGCATGCTTTGATTTCAAGTAAATGTTTTGGAACAAAATGTTTCATTGAAATTTCAAAATCTAGTACTAAAAATGGTGTGATACAAATGGCTTGTAAGCAAAATCATTTTATATATGCACATATGAAAGTCCATTATTTTAAACATTATGATATAACTTTATTCTTATTTATTTTATTTTATTTCAGAGTATTATGGGAGTAAAAATGCTTTGGTTACATAAATTGCCTTTGCACTGGCTGACAAGCATGACCATCCTCCAAACAGTGTGCATTGCATCCATTAAGTGTGGATTTATCCAACCCCCCTCCCCCTTCCACCTGCGTAACACCCGATGAATATTATTTCCCATATGTGCATATTAGTATTGATTAATTAGTACCAATTTACTTATAAGTACATGTGATGTTTGTTTTTCCATTCTTGTGATACTTCACTTACAAGAATGGGATCCAGCTCCATCCAGGATAGTACCATAGGTAGTTCATGTTTTTCTTTTAATGGCTGAGTAGTACTCCATGGTATACATATACCACATTTTATTAATCCACTCATGTATTGATGGGGCACTTGGGTTGTTTCCACATCTTTGCAATTGTGAATTGTACTGCTATAAACATTTGAGTGCAGATGTCTTTTTTATAGAATGTCTTTTTCCTTTGGATAGATACCCAATAATGGGATTGCTGGATCAAATGGCAGTTCCACTTGGAGTTCTTTGAGTTCTCCATATCACTTTCCATAGAGGTTGTGCTAGTCTGCAGTCCCACCGGCAGTGTATGAGTGTTTCTATCTTTCTGCATTCATATCAACATTTGTTGTTTTGGGACTTTTTAATAAAAGCTATTTTCACTGGAGTTAATTAATACCTCATTGTGGTTTTGATTTGCATTTCCCTCATGTTTAGAAATGTTGAACATTTTTTCATATGTTTGTTGGCCATTAGTCTATCTTCTTGTGAAAACTTTCTGTTCATGTCCTTTGCCCACTTTTTAATGGGGTCATTTGATTTTTTTCTTACTGATTTTCTTGAATTCTGTATAGATTTTTGTTATCAGCTCTTTATCAGATGTATAGCTTTCATATATTTTTTCCCATTGTATAGGTTGTCTATTCACACTAGTGATAGTTTCCTTGGCTGTGCATAAATTTTTTGATTTGATCAAGTCCCATTTATTTATTTTTGTTGTTGCTGTGATTGCTTTTGGGGTCCTCTTCATGAATTTTTTGCCTGGGCTGATGTCTGTAGAGTTTTTCCAACGTTTTCTTCTAGAATCCCTATGGCTTCATGCCTTAGGTGTAAATCTGTTATCCATCATGAGTTGATTTTTGTGTGAGGTGAGAAGTGTAGATTCTGTTTCAGTCTTCTACATGTGGCTATACAATTTTCCAGCACCATTTATTGAACAGGGATTCTTTTTCCCAGTGTATGTTTTTGTCAAAGATCAGATGGCCATATGAGGGTGGTTTAATGTCAGGATACTTAGTCCTGTTCCATTTGTTTCTGTCTCTGTTCTTGTGCCAATACCATGATGTTTTGGTTACTATAGCTTAACGTGCCTCTCACTAGATTAATCAGTGGCAGAAAACAGAGGACTCTAATAAGCTCAATCAGGAATGAAAAAGGAGAAATTACAACTGATACTATGGAAATACAAAACATTATCTATGAATACTCTAAAGATCTCTATGCACATAAACTCAAAAACGTGGAGAAAATGGACAAATTCTTAGAAACACATAGCCTCTCTAGGCTCAATCAGAAAGAAATTGAATTCCTGAACAGATATCAAGTACTGAAATTGAAGCAGCAATTTAAAAATCTTCCTAAAAATAATTCACAGACTAGATGGATTCACACCTGAACTTTACCAGATGTACAAAGAAGAACTAGTGCCTATCCTGTAGAAATTATTTCACAACATCGAGAAGGAAGAATCCTCCCCAACACCTTTTATGAAGCCAATATCACCCTGATACCAAAGCCAGAAAAGGACCCAACAAAAAAAAAGAAAGCTATAGACCAATATTCTTTATGAATATAGACACAAATATTCTCAATAAAATCCTAGGAAATTGACTTCAGCTGCTCATCAAAAAAATAATCCACCATGACTAAGTGGGCTTCATCCCATAGATACAAGGATGTGATCAACCTACACAAATCTATAAATGTAATTCTCTACATAAATAGAAGTAAAAACAAAGAACATATGATCCTCTCAATCAATGTAGAAAAAGCACTTGACAAAATTCAGTACCCTTTAACAAAATAGTCACAGACAAGACTTACCTCAAAATGATAAAATCCATATATGACAAACCCACACCCACTATCACACTGAATGAAGAAATATTAAAAGTGTTCTCATTTAGGGATGGAACCAGACAAGGTTGCTCTCTATTACCACTTCTATTTAACATAGTGCTCAATGTCCTAGCCAAAGTAATTAGACAAGAGAAGGAAATCAAGGACATCGCAAGAGAGACAGACGAGGTTAAACTATCACTCTTTGCTGACAATATGATCTTATATCTAGAAAACTCCAAAGATTCTGCCATGAGACTACTGGAATTGATAAACAAATTCAGCAAAGTCTCAGGTTACAAAATCAATGTACACAAATCAGTAGCATTCGTATATGTCAAACTGAGAATCAAATCAAAGACTCAGTACCTTTCACAATAACAACAAAAAAAATTAAAATACCTAGGAATATATTTAACTAAGGAGGTAAAAGACCTCTACAGGGAGAACTACCAAACACTGAGAAAGGAAATAACAGAGGGTGTAAACAGGTGGAAAATCATACCATGCTCAATTGTTGCCAGAATTAATACCGTTAAAATGTCTATACTACCCAAAGTGATCTACATATTCAATGCAATCCCATAAAAATACCAACATCATTTTTCACAGATGTAGAAAAAAATAATTCTATGTTTCATATGGAATCAGAGAAGACCCTGTATAGCCAAAGCAACCTTAAGCAAAAAGAATGAATTGGGAGACATCAATTTATCAGACTTCAAACTGTGATGTATCTTTAAATATGAGAAGTTTCCATCATTAAGTAAGACAGAGTAAAGGACAAAACAAACAACTTTTCTATTGGTGCAACTGTCAACTTACTTGGAGATTTGCCAGTCATCATAAGAATGCTGAGTTTTGTATCCCTAATCAGTGTGGTCACATATTTTACCCTCTTGCAATTCCTAGACCAGGAATGGCCTTCAATTTTGAACCTTCCTGCAGCATGAGGGGTTGTTACCCTTGAAGTTGACAAAGCTGTAAAACATGATGCTGGAAAAGTAATGCTCAGCTGGATTTTATATTGAAAATATTCTTGGAAGAAAGCTAACCCTTATCAAAGATGTCCATGCCAGGTAGGACAGCCCCAGTGATTTATGTCAGTGATATTATTAACCAGTCCTGAAGGTAGTTATATTAATAGGATAGGCTTTAAAAGATTGCATTTTAGCCTGAAATTAAACTTAAACCTCTGCCATTGAACAAGTCATATTATTTCAGACTTTTAGAAGACTTTACTAATCATCTAGTCTACTTGTCATCAACTAGGAAGAAATATTTTTTTATGACGTTTTCAATAGGTTCTCACCAATCTCTATTGCTTATGGTCTTTGGAGTCAGATAGACTTACTTTACATATTTGTTCCACTTCTTTCCAGCTTTGGGTTTTGTGGAAACCTTCTGAGCCTACTTTCCTCATTTAAATCAGGGTAATATTAGCCATTTAATAGGTTTGTGGGGGATTCTGTAAGGTAATATCTACAACATTCCCATTATAGAGATCAGCATAATACTTGCTTAGTAAACACAATTGTTTTTTTAATCTGTTCCTTCCAATTCTGGGAAGCCCATTAACTTCCAAGTCATCCTGTTGCATCATTGAACTGAAAGAGCTGTTAGCAAGTCCTTTTCTTATGTTAATATTATAATCTGCCTTTCTGTTATTCTCATCTGTGCTTCTCAATTGTGGCTTTGAGCTTCCCAAAAGCAGTTTCTGCCTACTCCCATAGGCCAGCAGAGGTTATGTGAAAATGGTACAGTAACCTCATTATTATTCAAGTTATGTATCCTTTCATTATTCAATTGATATGGTTTCTGCACAAACTGTATAGTCCTATCCTACTGGACAGAATTGAGTATGTGGAAGACCCAATTTATTCCTCTTCAAACTATCCTTATAAATCACTAAGAATTTCTGGACACTGTATATCTATTTATTTATGATTTATTTGATTTTTTATTCTACATTGCATTTTCAATTATCAAAAACTATAATAATTTTCATGGGGAAACCCACTGGAATTGCATTATACAACTTTCTTGTCATAGTACACAAATCTGAGCATACCCTATACCTCCCTCTAAGCAAATGTTAGTTTTCCAAGTAATCAAAATGTCCCCTGGGTCAATAGGATGGGATGTTCAAACCAGTTAATGAAGTGTGTGCTTACACATATATAATCACTGTATATAGTAAAATGAATTGTTTTTGCATCAGACATCTTTCTTTAGTCAGTGAACAACTGTCTTCCCTTTTCTTAGGTTTGATGTGAAATTGACAAAGTTGATAGTTAATCCACTAAAGGGAAAATTAGAGAGATGAAGGTGAGGGGTAATGTTATAGTTTGTTGTGTATTTATGTTCAATGTTGCTAAACAGTAAGAATTGTAGCTCCTCTTCCATTCTTCCATTAATACCATTAATGACTGTACCTGAAGCTGTAGAACGTATCAATTTTTGACCTGTTTTTGGTTATGACAGTATGGTGGGGTTTGCATTTAAGCTCTGTATACATGCTAAATTATTAAAAACATGGTAATAGTTTGTTTCAAAATTGGAACATCAAATCTCTAATACAATGTATTTATATGATTAAGTATAATTTAAATAAAATATTATTTTGCAGCATAACAATTTTAATAAAATAGCATTGCTAAAAGTCAATTTGTCAAAAAGAAATTGGGCTTATGCTTAAATAAGATTACTCTGTTCTTTATAATGAGTAACCAGGCGGTCAAGTGTGATACTTGTTAAACATTGAAGTGAAGATTGATAGGTTTAACAAGGAAAAGATTGCTTTAAATTTATGTAAATAAAAACATCTTAGATGAATCATACTCCAGGAAACTGAAAACTAGACAACCAAACAATAAAAGATATATTTGTCTATCTGATCTGAAAATAGCTAACATCATTTTTTAAAATTATAAATAACACAAGATACTGTCAAAAATGCCTAATTGCCACATTCTTTTCCTTATCAACTTGATTCCCTGATGTTCCTGACTAGGAAGTTTAGTGCCATTCTATTCTCCGTTCCAATTTTGTCCAAGGGAGGAAATATATTGGACAAATGTGTGCCTACTCTATTTAATTGGTCACATCCACATTTAATTAACAGTATCTACATAGTTTAGATGCTGTTGATTCTACAGAGTCCATTTTAATTAATGTGACCTTGACACTGGCTTTGCACAGCCTTGTCACAGTAACTGTTCTGAAGGACATGGTGCCCAACACAGTGCAATAGTCTTGATTGCTAGACTTCAGAGAAGTTGTCCTTTTGGCTAAAGGAAGCTGAAAAGAGAGGGTGTATCTGTGGATTATTTTGTAAGTATCTTAGCACCAGGAATTGAAAGCCTGGAGGAAAAGAGAGAAAACAAAAAAGGTATCCAATGTAAAGCCAAGACATAGATTGACACTGCAGGGTTAAAGCTTTGACTGACCCCCTGGTACCAGCTATTGTTTTGCTTTCTATTTTTGTTTCTTTTCTTAAGGTGGTTTAAATTGAATTTTCTATTACTTAAGACAGAAGGAGGCTTAACATACACATTAATTCAACTTGAAAAACTTGGAATCACTTGTCCCAGGTATATTTACTGGAAAAAATGGCAATATTATTTCAAGTTCAATTCATGTCCAAAGGCCTGGGACCCCTATATATATATGACCCCAGTTCATCCAGAGTGACAGTTCTGTCTATCATGTATTTGCTTACATTATAGGACTGTGTCTCTACATACACTATTCCAAGTGTCAATTTATTATATTGCTGTCTATGTCTCCTTTCAATTCTGCTGATATTTGCTTTTTATATTTAAGTGATTCATTTTTGCATCCAAACATATTTACAATTGTTATATGCTCTTGATAAACTGAAATCTTTATTGTTATATAATGACTTTCTTTGTTTCTTGTGGTAGTTTTTGACTTTAAGCCTATGTTGTCACATACAAATATAGCAATCTCTGCTCTCTTTTGGTTACCATGTGGATAAAATATCTTTTTTCCATCCCTTCACTTTCAGCTTATATGTGTCCTTAAAGCTATATTGAGTCTCCTGTAGGTAGCATATAATTGGATATAGTATCTTCATCCATTTAGTCACTCTATATCTTTTGATTTGAGAATATAATCTATTTACATTTGAAGAAATTATTGATAGGCAAGGACATTATGTCCTTTCCTTGCTTGGTATCAAGATGATACTGGTTTCACAGAATGAGTTAGAGAGGATTCCCTTCTTTTTGATGTTATGGAATAATTTCTATAGGATAGGTACCAGCTCTTCTTTGTAGATCTGGCAGAATTTGGCTGTGAATCCTTCTTGTCTGGAGTTTTTTGTTTTTGGTTGGGAGATTTTTTTTTATTAGTGCTTCAATCTAGTTTCTTGTTATTCATCTGTTCAGGGTTTTTCCTGACTGAGGCTTGGGAGGTTGTGTGTTTTGAGGAATTTATTCATTTCCTCTATGTTTTCCAGTTTATGTGCACAGATTTTTTTTGGCACTCATGAATAATATTTTGTATTTCTGTGTTATTAGTTGCAATGTCTCCTTTATCATTTCTGATTTAGCCTATTTGTGTCCTTTCTCTTCTATTTCTGGTTAAGCTTGCTAGAGCACTATTGATTTTTTTCTTTTTTTATCTTTTCAAAGAAACAACTTTTTGTTTCATTGATCCTTCATATATATTTGGTTCCCATTTTGTTTACTTCGGCTCTGAGTTTTGTTATTTCTTTTGCTAGCTTTGCATTTGGTTTGCTCTTCCTTTTCTAGTTTCTTGAGATGTAACACTAGGTTGTTAATTTGTGATCTTTCTGTCTTTTGATGTAGCTGTTTAAGGCTATGAATTTTTCCTTTAGGACTGCTTTTCCTGTATCTCTTACATTTTGATAGCCATGTCCTTTTTGTCATTCTGTTCAAGAAATCTTTTGATTTCCATCTTAATTTCACCCTTGACCCAATAATCATTCAGCAGCAGGTTGTTTAATTTCCATGACTTTGTGTAGACTTAAGTGTTTCTCTTGGAATTGATTTCTAGTTTTATTCCACTGTGGTCTGAGAAGATACATGGTATGAGTTTTATTTTTTCTTAAATTCATTGATACATGTTTTGTGCCCTAAGAGATGATCAGTTTTGGAGAATATCCCATATGAAGATAAGAATAATGTATATTCAGTAGTTTTTTAGAATTTTTTTTAAATGATGGTTAGATCCATTTATTCTAGAGTCCCATTTACATCCAGTGTTTCTTGATTGATTTTCTACATTGGTGTTCTGTTCAGCTCTGTCAGTGGAGTGTTGAAGTCTCCCACAATTACAATGCTACTGTGTATCTCTTTGCTTAAATCTAGTAGGATTTGCTTTAAGAATATGGGAGCTCCTGTGTTAGGTGCATATATATTTAGGACTATTATGTCTTCTTGTTGAATTGCTACTTTTGCCATTGTATAGCAAACATCTTGTCTTTTTTTTTATCATTGTTGATTTAAAGTCTATTTTGTCTAATATGAGAATACCTACACCTGGTCTCTTTTGATTTCCATGTGTGTGGAATATTATTTTCTATCCCTTCAGCTTGAGTCTGTGTGAATTCTTGTGGGTTAGACGTGTTTCCTAAAAACAACAGATATTTCATCCATTCAGCAAGTTTATGTCTTTTAAGTGGGGCATTTAGACCATTTACATTCAGTGTTGATATTGATATGTGAGATGATGTTCTGCTCCTCATGTTGGGGGATACCTTATTGTTTTGTTTTCTCTCTTATGCTACTGTTTTATAAGAGCTGTGAATTTTAACTTTCCGGGTATTTTACACTGGTGAGTATCTATTGTGTTGTTCTGTGTATAATACAGTTCTGAGTATTTCCTATAGGTCAGGCATAGTAATGACAAGTACCTTTAGCATTTACTTGCCTAGAAATTCTTTATTTCTCCAACATTTATGAAACTTAGTTTTTCAGGATAAAAAAATCTTGGCTGTCAGTTTTTCTGTTTAAGAAGACTAAAAATGGCCCCAAATCCCTTCTGGCTTATAAAGTCTCTCCTGAGAAGTCTGCTGTTAGCCTGATGGGTTTTTCCTTTGTAGGTTATCTTTTTCTTCCATCTTGCTGCTTGTAAAATTTCCTCCTTCATTTTGACTTTGGAAAGTTGATGACTATGTGTCTTGGAGGTATCTTATTTGCTCTGAATCTTCCCAGTGTTTGATGACTATCTTATATCTGGATATCTGAATCTCTAGCAATACCAGGGAAGTTCTCCTCAATAATTCCCTCAAATAGGTTTTCCATGGTTTATGCTTTTTCTTCTTCTCCCTCTGTGATACCTATAATTCATATACTGACTTATTTCCCATAGTCCCATGTTACTCTGAGTGACTATTCTTCCTTATTCTTTTTTTTTTTTTTGCATCATTGACTGATTGGGTGAGTTCAAGAGCTTTGTCTTCATGCTCCAAGATTCTTTCTTCAGCTTGGCTTAGCCTGTTATTGACGGTTTCTGCAGTATTTTGAAATTCCCTAAATGACTTTTTCAATCCTGTATGTTCTATTATATCCTGTCTTATGTTGTTTAGGTCTTTTCATTTTTCTAGTGAATTTTCCATTTTTTTCGTTGATGTCCTGAAATATTTTTTGGTGTCTTTTTGTTGCTTTTAACTTTTGCTTCAATTCCATTCATCTTATTTTCCATCCATATCCTGAATTCCATTTCTGCCATTTTGATAATTTCCTTTTGGTTGGGGTCCACCGCTGTTGATCTCTTGTGATCCCTTGGGTGTGTCAACTGTTTTTTTTTTTTTTTTTTTTTAATGTGGCCAGAGTTCTTGTTCTCATCTGAATCCTCTTGTTAGCTCAGAGCTGTTAGGTTTGCAGCGTAACTATTCTCCTTTACTGGGAACCCTACTACTAGGGAGAATAGAGGTCTCTAGATGGTGCTTTTGTGTCCACTCTGGAAGATTGACCTGGTAGGGAAGTGATGGGCACACTGAGAACGTTTAATGCAGCTGTTCTGTTTTGTCCCATTCCTCTGTGATTGTTACAGTTCAAGCCAGTGCTGGATGATCTTTGCACAGACTGGTGGGTAGTTCCCCAGGCCACTGTTGGGAGTTGGGCAAGATACTCTCCACAGAGGCTGGCATTGCATGGAATTACTCTGCCCAAGAGTCCCCATGGAGATGACAGTAGAAGCTGGGCAAGGTTATATAGGCAGTGGTCATGGGTATCTATGCTGTGGGCATTTGCTCAAACCTGGTTTAGGTATGATGGCAGCTTGAGGCTGGTGGGTCACTGGCAGAAGGTTGGACTGTGGGGTTGTTACCACCAGGTGGCCATAGGAGCCTTGGGGGTGGGGCCACAGGGCTCAATGTCAGCAAGGATACTTGTAGCCAGATCTAGGGACCCAGTGCCGCACCGGAGCTTCAGGGGTGGAGCTGCAGGCCTGGGGTCAAAAGTTGAGACTTGGTGTCAGAGCCTTAATGCCCACAAGCAGCACTGGAGCTTTGGAGGCAGATCCTTGGGGCCCAGGGGCAGTTCTGGAGCCTTGGGGGACACATCTGTGGGCCCAGTAGCCTTGGAGAGACTCAGGGGCAAAGCCTCAGTGGCTGGGAGGAACGTTGGAGCCTTGGAGGTGGAGCTGGAAGCCCAGTGGCAGCAGTGGAACCTCAGGGGGCAGAGACATGGGCCCAGTGGCAGCACTGGAGTCTCACGGTATGGATCCATGACCTGGAGACAGGTCAGGAGCTGTGTGGGTGGAACTGCAAGGTGGGACAGCAACATTGGAACTGTGGAGGTGGAGCTGCACAGGACTTGGGGTAGCATAGGGATCACAGGGGTGGAGTTGTGGGGTTGGGGCTACAGGGAAGCCAGGACTTCCTCCCTGCCCAGGCCCCATGGAGACCATCCCTGCAAGGGTTCCCAGGTGGTGTCTATGGCATGTCTTATGCCTGTTCTGCTCACATTCCCTGTTGTGGGGAGAGGTACTCATCTCCCACTCATGAGACATGGCACAGGAGAGCATTCACACTGCCTACTACTTCCCCAACCCAGCAGCTCTGTATCTGAGAGCTTCAGAATGGTGTCAGTTATAGTAACCTGGGAATTGTAGCCTCCAGGTCCCTGCTGCACCTGCTGTCTGGTGTAATGTTTCTGCATAGACTCGAACCAGCTCCTTGATCAAGTCTGAGGTCTGTGGTGGCATTAGGGGACCCCTTAGAGATTGGGCTACAGTACCTACAGTGGGAGTGTGGAGCCCCTGTGCTCTCCTCTCTTGTCCTTACCTTCATGTTGGTGCCTCCCCCAGGTACCTCCCAATATTACCAGATGAATCACGCATCACCTTCTCCTTCACTCTGAATGTCCCCCATCACTTCTCCAGTGTTTTACTATGGTAATTCCAAGAAGGCCCACCCGTATGTAGCCATTCACCTGTAACTTTCAATCCTCTCCTTGAGAGCAGCATGCTGCTGTTGTCAGCCATCTTGCTCCTCCCCCAGACTAACAATTTTAAAATTTTACAATGGTGCAAAACCATTGTGATTTTGATATACTTTGAATTTTGATTTTTCACCTTTTCCCAGCCTAGCAATATGTAGCACATAAAATATTCAACACTTTATTATAAAACAGGTTTTGCGTTAGATGATTTTGCCCAACTGTAGCCTAATGTAAGTTTTTTCAGCATATTTAAGGTAGGCTACACTAAACTATAATGTTTGGCAGGTTAGGTGTATTGAATGTGTTTTTGACTTATAATATTTTCAACTTACAGTGGGTTTATTGAGATGTAACCACATCACCAATCAAGGAGCATCTATGTGTTGTTAATGCTTTCTATGAAATTATTCTATTTAGTCATTGTGTCTTTCAGCCCCAGAATTCCAGTTTTTTTTTATGGTTTCTATCTCTTTATTGAACATATAATTTTGTTCATATACTATTTCATGATTTCATTTGGTTGTCTGTTTTTGTTTTTATTTTTGTTTGGGTTTTTTTTGGTAGTGCATTGAGCTTTCTTAATAGGATTATTGAGGACTCTTTGTCAGGTGCCTCATATATTTACCTTTAGGGTCAATTACTCATACTTTATTTTTTTTCTTTGGTGAGATCACATTTCCCTGACTATTCAAAATCCCTGTTGCCTTGCATAGATGTCTATTCATCTGAAGAAGAATGAACCTTTTCCATTCTTTACACACTGGATTCAGCAGGAAAACCCTTCACCATTCAGTCTGTCCTGAGATTCTGGGAAGGCTGGCTGCTGGAGTTCATGGGTGCACTTACTGATGGAGTCCTTGATTTGGCTGGCCTGGTGCCTGGGTAAGTGAGCAGCCCTGGATCTTGGCTCCACAGGACTCAGCCTGAGTCTGTGGGAGTGGGTCGTCAGGCAAGACTCACTGGAGGAGGCCTGGTACTTGAGTCTGTGGGTATAAGCCTGGTGCCTGGGCCCAGAAGGGCAGGCCTGGATCCTAGGTTTATAAGTATGGGCCTGGATCCTGGGTATATGGGATCTTGCCCAAGATCCACTGACTTGGGTCTCGTGACTGGGTTCACGGTGACAGACTTGAAGTCTAGGGTCCATTGGGGTATGCCTAGAGCCTGAATCTGCAAAGGTCAACTTGAAGCCTGGATCCATGTAGGCCTATCAAGAGTCCGAATCTGTGGGAGCCAACCTGGTGATGGGATGGGTGTGAGGGCAAGAGTCCGTGAGGACAGACCTGGGATCAAGAACCACAGTATTCTGTCTGGATCCTGGGTCCACAGGGGCTAGCCTGGCACTGGGCAGGTCTGTCAGCTGGCCTCAGAGGGGCATGTTACTGGGACCACAGTGAAGCCAGGCACTCACTTCACTCTTTTTGCCTCATGTGGAGGGTATTGCTCTTGGCACTGTGCTATTCTACATGGACTTAGGGGAGGGATAATGCAGGTAATGTAAAAGTGTCCTTTCTAGCCTCTTCAATCCATGTTTTCTTATTCCTTTGCTTTACTCAGGTGTTGTAATCTCTTGCCTGGATTTCTTAAGTCTTGTTAAAGTATTTTCATGCATGGATGGTTGTTCAAATTGATGTTTATGTGAGAAGCACTAGAAACTCCTATTCTATCATCTTGATGATATCATTCCTTCAACATTATTTTTAATAATATGTAAACAAAAGCCAAAATATTAACATTTTGTTTACTGAAAATAGTGGACACATAAGGGATTATTGTACTGTCTTTTTTCTTACCAGGGTTTGTTTTTCTTAATGTGCTAAGGGATTATTGATGGGAGAATAATTAATTTTCCTAGGGTAGAAATTCGTGATCAGTTTAGTTGTCAGGAAAGTTTGAAGTAAGTTAAAGCAGTTAGGTATTCTTTGGGGACAAATAACATGAGCAAGTGCAGAAATTTTGGGTTTGTTAGTGAAATGATGAATGATTTGATGTAAATTAAAATAGATAGTTAAAAATGAAGTATAATAATGAAAACATTACAAGACCTTACACATAAGAGGTACAAAAATCTGATGACTACTACAAAAATCTAGCATTCTTACATATTGGCTGTGTAACTCAGGACCCCCTAGGCTGATGACTGTTACGCAGTAAAGCCATATACTAGAAAGCATAAAGTAAAGTGTTTGGCAATGGAAGGGCTCATGTTTGTATCTAACTATGGTCCTAAGATACTGTGAATGGTTTTTTTCCTGAATCTAGGAAATCGTGATTATATTTTGAAATGTATTTAAAGTATTTTGAAATTTTAGCACTTGCTAATAGCTACCAAAATTACCTATCAACTGAAATTTGAGGAAGACACTTATTCACCTTCCTATGTACCTCCAACCTGTATTACTATTAAATGGTAGAGTTTCTATTTCTCTAGAATCACTGGATAAACTGTGGTCATATTTAGGATTCTCTTTGCTTTTAGATTAGACTTGTACTTCAATTAGCAGTGTGCCTGCTTTTAAGAATGTATTAAACTTCAATTTCTACATAAATTTCATAAACAGTTATATGTTATGATCATGGCCTTCCTTTGACAACTCAGTGCATCTATTCATTTTTTTAAATAATAGAGTTTGAAAAGGCCCAGGAGTTCCTGCTTTATTGTACCAAAGAGGAAATGGATACCCAAATTGGTTCAGTTGTTTGCCCAAGTTCAGCAAACATGCTGAAGTTCAGTGCTTTTTAAGCTTTGCTAAACTAACCCAGCTCTCAAAAATATTTGTTAAACTTTGATCCAAAACATCTTTGGCATGTCTTCTAAGAATGAGCTTTGGAAAAAAATAAGTTTGCTGGAATAATGATGTATTCAGCTTTTTCTTTTTCCAGAAGTTTAGTATATGAAGGAAATGAGTTCTAATATTAGAATTATATTTTTTATTTGAAGAGTTTTAGTTTGATTATGTATAGCTTACATGTTAAGCTGTGGTAACGGTCAGACTACCTTCTCTAACATTCTGTATGTTCTAGAGGGAGTAGAGAATGGGGCATTTAAGATGTACAATACTGAATTTACGCTATCAAAGACAAAACACCTATTTACAAATGAATAACAACAAAAAAATCAAAGCTAAGTACCAAAAGAGGAAATGGAGTTAGAGGAGACCATAAAAGTTTGTAGTGAAACTATTTTTTCCAGTTTAATATTTTGAATGCAATTGAAAAAATAATTTTAAAGTAGAAAAATGTATATTTCAGTAATTATATGGTAACTTTCAAATCTTTTAAAAAAGGAACACTTGGCAAACTCTGGACCAGGTGCAATCTGGGGATAAAAAGACAGTCAGTTTGCTGCCTATGGGGAGATTAATAACTTTGTAGGATAAATAGAAATGAAGCAGAAATATATTAAAGTTCATATTTCAGAGTAACTGGAGATTTTGTAATGTGTCTCATTTTTCAATCTCAGGATAAGGATATTTTGACATAAAAGTGAAATTCTGACCACATCACAATACATATTTCTGGTGTTGAAACAAGATAATTTACTGGCTTTGGAAAGGACTTAGGGTAGTTTTCAAACAACCCATGGATAATAACAGGAAAACTGTATAAATGAAGGAATAGATGGGGAGAAAAAATGTTAATAAATACAGTGTAAGCTTAGCACCAGAGATTGTAGGTCATCAGGACTTGTGTGATGTGCCACATATAAATAAATAAGGTCTAAATGAATAAAGTTTATTTATTCATATTTATGATGTACAATATGATGTTTTGGGTATATGCATACATTTTGGAATGGCCAAATCAAGCTATTTAATATATTCCATTACCTTATATACTTACAATTTTTTTGTAATGACACTTAAAATCGACTTGTAGCAATTTTCAAGTATACAATACATTGTTATTATTATCACCATATCATATAGTAGATTTCCTAAACTTATTCTTCCTATCTAACTGAAATTTTAAAAACAAATTTTTTTCTATCTCCTTAACTTGGAAACCAATTATTTTTCTTGGATTTTAAATAATGTGTGGCATGCTAATCTGAGTGCCATTTTGCAAGTTCTTTAGAACAGATTACCCAAGAAAACAGCTACATTCCCTAGTGTCTTATGACATAACCAATGGAATGGTACTCTTGGGAGGAGGAAGAGGTAAAAACTTGTTTTTAGACCTCTGGTCATGCAATTTTGCTTTACGGTTGGGACCTTCTACTGGGTTTGACTGTTCAGTCTTACTGTGCCTATTCTCTTATGTGCTGAAGAAATTGTAGGAAAGTCAGGAAGATATGATTTTTTTTGTTGTTTTTTCCCCATCAGCAGGTCCTTCACTCCCCTCCAAGGATGTGGAACTTTGCATTGGAGCAAGATGAGGAGAGAAATGAAGCTTCTTTGCCATCCAGTGTGGGGGGAATTGAAGGGGCACACACTTTTGAGGGACACATGGTCTCTTTCTCAGCAGTAACCTGCTAAAGTTATTGATGTCAGTGGACAAGGTCAAATTTCAGCTTGCCTGGTAATAGCAAGAGAGTGTTCGATGAGTGTTTTATGTGCACAATGAATCAGCTTTACCTCAAAATACATTCTGGCTTCCCCAGTGATACAGGCTGAATGTATACATATGCATACCCCTGTACAGTCTGTCAGCCTCAAAAACAGCATTATATCTACACCGTCTGGCTATCCCAGAGGCACCAAGAGTTAGAAGAGTCTGATTATATCCTTGAATCTTTTCTGTAATATGGGAATAAACTCTGTAATATTTGTCTCTTTCTGTAGTAGCTTTAACTCTCAAATAACTTCGATTTTTATATGCATTTCTCTTAGTTGGGTGCCTGGGGTCACACTATTATGCTTTATTTATTACTTAATGTTCCCATTTCCCTCCCAGTAATTTAGAGTGTTCCAGTATCTGTTGAGAGTTTTCATACTCCCATTTCATGTTTGCTCAGCCAAGTAACACATGTAAAATACCTTTAATCTAAGCTTATAAAATCAATCCTCTATTGCCTTAATTGTTTCTAGTAGTGCTTTGTGAACTTTACCAGGCTTGTTTGGCAGAATTATGGTGAGAAAGTTGGAGCCAGACTGTCAGTAGCAAAGTGTTTGCAATGCCATTATCCTTGGCAATTGCAGGTTTTCTCCAGGCTTGAAAACAGCCCAGTGCCTGCTCTCTTTTCCCTGTTTTTTACCAGCCTACCGATTCCAGCTGTGGTCAGCTGGTGAGCCTTGAGCAGCAGGGACAGCGTGGCGCGTGTTTTGGGTTTGAATCAGAGCTCGTGTAATGTTGGGACAGTGAATTCTCAGATGGGAGCCAATAGCACCCCTGGTTGTTTTCTCTTCTTGACCAGAATGTCTCAGCTTAATTCAATCATCTTAACATCAATGAGGCGGCCGGAAAAATTCTTTATCAGAGCCTTAAAATAAAAGCAATTCCAAAATGTTTCTTTTCCATTGCACATTTCCAGAAATTTGATTTTCCTGATGAAATGCTCCTTGCATGTGCAATGTGCCAAGATTTACCTAGATTAGGGGACGATGATTACTCAGGGGAGAAGAGGTCAAAATGTATGTACACATTCGGACACTATGCTTGAGTCTTTCAAAGGGGAATGATGCTCTGTGCAATAGTCTTTAAAGTCACTATCAAATTCTTTATTTGCATATTTTTTGTTTCCTCTTAAAAAAATCTTTTAAAAAGTGTACTCATTTCTTCTTTTACTGACTATCCACTCTTGCCATTTATTTAGTGAAAGGTTTATAAATGAAAAGAGATGAGGAGCACACAGAATAAGTGATATATTTATGATATTTGCTCATTTTAAGATTTAAGTTTGCAATTTAAGTGAACCTGACTTGTCTATTTTGGGGGCTCAAAAGTCAGGTAGCTGCTATAATCCCACATCATTATGTTTTAGGTTGAGGGGTTAAAAAATAAGTGTGTGTGTCTATATTCAACTATCTGTCCTTATTCATTTTCTATTCCTGCTATAACAAATTACTACAGATTTAGCAGCTTAGAACACATAGGTCCAAAGTCTGACGTGAATCTCTATGAAGCTAAAATCGAGGTGTCAGAAGAGTGGGTTCCTTACCCAAGGTTTTTGGTCTAATTCAGTTCTTTGCAGTTGTAGATATGAAGTTCCCATCTCCTTGTTCTGTCAGCTGTGGACCGGCCATATCTCTTAGAGCTCTCTTCAGAGACTCCCCCTGTGGCCATTTATTATTTAGAGCAAGAAAAAGCATGTTGAAGCTGAATCTTTCTCACTTTTGGGAGCTCTCTCACTTCCCATTCTGCATTCCTCTTTCATCACCTCTCTCTGACACCAGCCAGGGAAAATTCTCTGCTTCTAATGGCTCATGTGATCAGATTATGTCTCTCCAGATAAACAGGAAAATTTCCTATTTTAAGGTCTATAACCTTAAATTACATCTGAGCATTCTTATTTTGCCATGTACATGCATCATAAATTACTCACAAATTCTAGGGATTGGGGAATTTTATTTTATTTTTGCAGGGGGACATTATTTAGCCTAATACTTTCTAACTTCCTCTTTCTCTCTGTCTCTCTGTCTGTCTGTCTGTCTTTCTCTCTCTGAGACAGTGTCAAGAACTGGAAGGACGGTAAGATGTTGGGTCAGAAGAACCTAACTTCAATATTCGTTTCCTCTGTCAGTTGTTCACTAATGTGACCCCAGCCGGTAATTTGACCATTGTCTTCATCCTGTCAAAGTTTTGTTTAATTTCTTATTGTGTTTACCTCATCAGGTAACTGTAAAACTGATGAGACTGTTATGTGTCTGCATCTAGTGCTAGGCCTGCCGTATGGGAGAGAATGATGCATTTTCAATCCAATTTTGTTTCACAGGAACCATTGCACATCCTGTCTCTTATCAAAACCTTACCTCAGGTCACAGAGACCAAGCCAGGGTCGTCATTCTGAGGGAGAGGCGGGGAGAGAGATAAGAACACAGGGGAGGGACCAGCAGGGGAAGGAAGCTGGAAACTGTCCTCTCTAAGCCCAGCATGTGGGAAGCAGCTGGGTGCATAAATTTAACCTTTGTCATCCCTGGCACTGAAAAAGCACATCCAGTTTGCACAGAAAGGATTCCGAAATGGAACTTTCTCAAAGTTATGGTGAAAAACAATCAAAAATTACTTTGAACTGAAGCACGGCATTGATTATTATTCGGAAAACTCTCTTCACTAAAAGCCATTTGATTCTCACGTGCTTAATCAGAGATCCGTGGAAATCTTACATGCCCCCCCAGGAAAAAGCAAAAATAAAGAACAAACAAAATACCGCAGTCCCCAAAGAGGAGTAAGACATTCAGAATATTCTTTTCTAATTATTTGGAAATATGCATGACAATATTGTTTACTTTAGTCACCCTAATGTGCTATAGAACACCAGAAGTTATTCCCCTGATCTAACTACAATTTTGTACCTGTTGACCAATATCTACCTGTCATCCTAACCCCCACCCTCCTCAGGCTCTGATAACTACTATTTTACTCTCTACTTTTATGAGATCAGTTTTATTAGATTCCACAAATGAATGAAATTGTGTGGTGTTTGCCTTTCTGTGCCAGGCTATTTCACTTAACGTAATGTCTTCCAGGTTCATCCATGATGATGCAAATGACAGGATTTCATTTTTTATGGCTGAATAGTACTCCATGGTGTGTCTATACCACATTTGAAATAGAACTTAACCACAATTTCTTTTAGCTATTGACTATGAAGTTAGGATTAAACACAAACAAAGCATATATATGATATACATGATGTATTTAAATATACATGTATATGTGTGTTTAGCTATACAATAATGTGTTATTTTTTAAATATTGTCTTTAAAATATTGGGCCATTTTTGGAAGTCAGGGTCAAGGAATTGAGATTAAAAGTTTAAGACTGGCCTCTAAATTAAATTTTGTATCTTTATTATAATGCCTAGACATCTTGTTTCACAACTTTCCAGTCTTAATAAGATGGATAGTTAATTCAACCCAAATCCAACACATTTAAATTTCTTATCCCAGAGCTTTCTTTATTTATCCTATTTTCTTCCACTTACTATCTTGTACTTCATAATTACTTACTATATGAACTGCACCTGATATGTATGGTACTTTATAGAATTGAGTCATTTCTATCATGAATGAAGCCCATAAATGAAGACAGATTTCATTTGCATTTAAGTTTATCTTTTAAGAATTATTAGGGTATTCTGTAAGGCTGCAGTCCCCACCACCCAGGCTGTGGACTGGTACCAGTCCATGTCCTCTTAGGAACTGGACTGCAGGAGGTGAGCAGTAGGCAAGCGAGTGAAGCTTCATCTGTATTTCCAGCTGCTCCCCATTGCTTGCATTACTACATGAGTTCCACCTTTTGTATTAGATTCTCGTAGGCGCACAAACCCTACTGTAAACTGTGCACGCAAGGGATCTAGGTTGCTCGCTCCTTATGAGAGTTTGTTGAAAAACATTCCCCAGCCCTGGTCTGTGGAAGAATTGTCTTCCATGAAACTGGTCCCTGGTGCCAAAAAGGTTGGGGACTACTGGTGTGAGGTATGTTTTATATCTTCTACCAATTTGTATCATCCTAACCATATGTTCACTCAACAAATATCTACTGAATTTGTCAGAATTATGTTGCCTGTGTCTTAATTTTCTTTAAAATATTTTGATATAGAGTATATATGTCCTGCCATAAGAATAACATTGTATTTGCCTCACAATGAGCCTTGTCTGCAAGACACTTGTTGGAGCCTCAAGATCTGAGCACATGGACAAAAAGAATGAGAGATGGATGTTGCACCTGCTTGATAATAAATGCCCAGGATGTGGCAGGAGTTGTTAATTGTAACATAACGTGTTATTGACATTGTGGTGATGGAGAAAAATAGCTCCTATCTGCCTCTAATTGCTGGAGGCTTCAGATATCTACCCAAAGAAGGTGAAAGGACAACTTGGCTCAGGTGATTTCTCCACAGCCAGGACTACAGATGATAAAATACCTTAATCAGGTACAATAATGAAATATTTTAATAAAACCTACTAATTCAAACTGACATTCACTAACTTTAAATCATTTTCTTACTCATTGCTGTGGTCCAAAAGTGTCCTCCTCAATTCATCTGTTGAAATGTAATCATCAATGTGACAGTATTAAGAAGTGAAGCCTTTAGGAGGTGATTAAGTCATGAATGGAATTAATAATCTTATAAAGAGAGGCAAAAAAGCGTTTTATCCCTTTTGCCCTTCCATCCCTCTTGCTCTTTGAGGACGCGGTGTTGGTCTTCTCCGGAGGATGCAGCATTCAAGGTGGTACCTTGGACATAGAGTCTTGGCCTCACCAAACACTGAAACTGCCAGTGCCTTGATCTTGTGCTTCTAAACCTCCAGAGCTGTGAGAAATAAATTTCTACTATTTATAAATTACCTAGTCATGGTATTTTGTTACAGTAGCACAAACGGACCAAGGCTCGTCTTTACCCTTTTTCTGAAAGAGAATTTCAATGAACAGATTGTACACTGAAGGAGGAAGCCCTTAGAATCAAAATTAAGACCAGCCTGGGTCATTAGTATGAATTGAGTTGATTTGGGCTTGAACATAATCCACTCCTCCAAAGGTGAGATCAGGTGCCCCCTGCCCCCGACCCTAGGGTGAATGTTATCCCATAGCCCAATTCCCAAAGGAGACCTTTAATGCTCCCCAAGAACTCTGGGAGAAGAGAAAAAATAAAATCAAAAACAAAAGGCACATACGTATTTTCAAACTTCTTATAAGTGACTTCTCATCTGCCTTTATTTTCTACATTCATTCATTTTTCCAGGCAGATCAAACAAATTACTTTCCGAAAACAAAACATCATGCAATAGTGTTAACCTAATGGCTGCATATTTAGGGTGCAGCTATAACATGAAATTTCCTTTGTCATCCAGATTCTAGTACTAAAAGGCTTTTTTAACATATGCCAGATAGTGGAATTGAATATTGTGTTCTTTGGGGATGTATGTATGGGGGGAAAACTAAGCAGATTCCCTTTGTCAATGAAAACTAGTAAGAAACACAAAGCAAGGACTAATATAGCAGAGAAAATTAACTCGAAAGCGAGTTTCCACCAGTAAATTAACTAGAAGTCACCATATCTGATTTTACTGCTCTTCTCTCTGAGGATGTGCCAACAACAAGTACATAACCACATATGTATGTATATATACCCACTTTAGTGTATGTGATGGTTAATCTTATGTCAATTTTATTAGATTAAGGGATGCCAAGATAGCCAGTAAAACATTATTTGTGAGTGTGTTTGTGAGGATATTTCCATAAATGACTAGCATTTAAATCAGTAGACTGAGTTAAGAAGATCTGCCCTCCCTATGTGGGTGGGCATCACCCAATCTATTCAAGGCCCACCAGAATAGAAATAAAAGATGGAGAAGGGGCAAATTCTCTTTCGCTTCTTGAACTGGGACATCAATATTCTTCTGCCCATGTATATCTGAGCTCTCGGTTCTTGGGCCTTTTGACTCCAGGACTTACACCACCAGCCCCTCTGGTTCTCGGGCCTTCAAACTCTGAGTTACACTCTCAGCTTTCTTGGTTCTCCAGCTTGCAAGCAATAGATCGTGGGACTTCTTAACATCCATAATCACATGAGCCATTTCCCGTAATAAATCTTCTTTTCTATATCTATATATATCCTATTGGTTCTGTTTCTCTGGGGAACCCTGACGAATGCAGTGGGTACGCAAGCTTTCTCCATATTTATTCAGTTTGCATTGTTCATGCTAAACAGAGCCTCTTTAACTCCCATGTGGAAGAATTTCAAGGAACTTAATGATTTACAAAAATGCATTGTGCTGACATTACAGTGGCCAAAATTTTACCCAGTTCTCACAGATTCAAGGCCAAGAAAATATCACTGGTGTGATTAGAAATGAAAGGAAATTCTTAGGGTCACTAAACAGTTTAAGAACCATAGGCCTGTTGGATAGCCATTGCCCCTGTGAGTCATATTTCTATAATTAGGTCAGTATGCACGACTAAAAAAAATGGAGGCAAGTCAAATAAAATCAAATAAAGATTTGAAGGGAGTTGGCTTGTGCAGAATACCACTTCACATGATTTTAATGTTCGTACTACAAAGTAAATCAGTGTTTGGACAAGCTGTAGGAAATATTGTTAAGTAACCATGTTATAGGAGGAAACCTAGATAATTATTCATGCCAATATTAAAGACATTAACCAAGAGCCCTGTCCCAGTGTCTTGCAGAAAGGTGAAAAACTTAGAATTTCTTAAGTATCAAATCTGCAAAAGGGAAAAATGCTCATTTTTATTAGTTATGACTAATAACTCATTTTTATTAGTTATGACTTTTGGTTGCAAGCAACAGACACTCCTATAGCTTGTTTAACCACAGTAGCGGATATGGTACAAAGATATAGGGGTGCCACCTAAGGATAGGGGTGAAGCTGGGGCTCAGAAACAGAATACGATCAGTAAATGAGGCATCAGAGAAACCAAAGACATCTCACTCTTTATCTCTTATTTCTCCTCCCTTTCTTTGCATCATTGCTTTCTGTGTAGAGCAGCCTCTATTTCTCTGTCTACAAATTGGAAAACATGATTGCCAATTTTGATTACCTATATATTTCTGTTCCCACATTCACTGTCTTTACTCCTTTTTTGTTAAAAAAAGAAAGCATTTCCTTTTTCCTACTCAGGCACACTTCCCCTCTTTACTTGTTTCCTTGTATCTCTCACCCTTTCATCTATTCAAGAACTTCACTCCTGCAGTGATCTCTCTTTCATAATCAGGATTTTGTTGTTTTTGTTGCATCACTTCTAATAAAATACAGAGAATTCTTACTCTCCCCATCTCTCTTCTACTAAAAATAATAAAAAAGCAAGAGCAGCAACAACCAAAAGAAAAACCAAAATATTCCCTTAGTTCCACACCTCTTCCCATCTACTACCTCACTGCCATCTTTGTAGCAAAAATCTTCGAAAAGAATCAATATCTGGCTGCCTCCACTTCCATTTTATTTAAAGTCCCCAGCCAGGTTTTCATTCCCACTGTGCCACTGAGAATGTTATCGTTAAATTTTCACAATCTTCTATCTTGCCAACCTCCAGACTCTTAATCCCCATTTCACTCCACTTCCCAATAGTATTTGTTAGCATTTCTCTCTTCCTTCTTGAAAACTTTTTGCATTTGGTTTTCAAGAAATCTCAGCCTCCCAGATTTTCTCCTGTCTAATCTTTCTCAGGCTCCTTTGCAAGATTCCCCTTTTTCTGAGTCGGAAAAGATGGAATGCCACAGCATGCATAACCGAGCCATTTTTGTTTTCCCCTAAAAACTCTCCCTAGTTAATCTTATATATTGCATGGTTTTAAAGATTTTCAAATTCATAATTTCAGTCTAACAAACAGAAAACTCATAAATTTATCTGCCTGCTTTGTAGGTGCATCATACATGTCTATTTTACATTTTAACCTTAACATGTTTAGAAGACTTCATTTTTCTTCCCAAAGCTGCTGTACTCTTACTCATTCTTATTTCAGTGAAAAGTCCTCCTATTCACTGAGTTGTTGAAGCTGTAAAATTATAGTCAACCTTTTCCTGACTCCACACAGCTAACTCACGTCCTGTTTGAAATACCTTCCAGATATTTCAGTCTTCCACAGTTTTCACCGCGTTCTCAGCTATCTCCTTAGTCCTAGCGGCCGACTTCATTGACCTGATTACGGCAACAACTTCCTTAAAGACTTAACGTGATTTGACTCATGCTCCTTTACAAGTCTGTTGTCTACACAGCATGTGAAATAGTGTTTAAAAATGTAATTTAGATGCTATCATTCTAAAGTTTAAAACCTAGCAGTGGCTTTGGATCACACTGTGAATAAATCTCCTTAGCCTGGTCTCAGGCCGAGCATGCTCTGACTGTTTCCTCCCCTGTGGACTCGTTTCTTACCATGCTCATTTGAGCAGTCACTTTGGTCATGTCAGCCTTCCTGTGATGCTCTAAGACACTCTTTCTGCCTCAGGACCTTTGTAGTTGCTGTCCCCTCTACCTGGGAGGCTCTTCATGGGGCGATCTGCATGATGACTTCCTTTCCCACACCCATGTGTCAATGAAAATGTCATCTCCTATGGGGACTTATGCAACCCAGCTCTCTACAGGGTCTGCCTTTCCCAAGTCACCTGCTGTCCTATCACCCCTTTTTATGGTCTTCATAGTTCTTGTCACATTTTATACTTACTGTGCTTATTTGTTTAACTCCTCATTTCCTGTATCTTCCAGAGCTCTGTAAATTCCATGAGTTTAGGCGACTTGTCTTTTACAAAGGCATCCCAATTTTATATAAAGCAGATACTTAGAAACATTGGTTGGAAGATGGATGGATAAAAGCAGAAGAAAGGAAGAAAGAAGAAAAAGAAGGAAATTAGTTTATTTTCAATGGTGATTATATATATGTTTATATACAAAATTATATATGTAATTACATATCTATGTATTTATGAATTTGAATTTTGAAAGAGCCAAAAATCATTTGGAATTTCTGAAGCAAATAAACTTCATCATCATGCTGAAGAATTAAAAAGTCAAGGAGAAAAAATACACTGATTTTCTTGGGACTAACATGGTTTTTGAAGGAATTTTTTCTTTAAATTATTATAAACTAAATGTATCTTAAAAACAGTTTTACATACAGCAGTGATTTTGGAAGAACACATTTATAGATATAAAAGGTAATATAACAAAAGTAATTTGCCTCATGTTACTCTTGTTCTTAAATGCCTACAATAGCCATGAAGCTACCAGAGGCTTGAGACTCTTTACTTGCAATATAAATTTGTTTGTTTGTTCTCAGCTTATCTTTCCCACTTTATCTCTAATTACATGCACCTTATATGTTGTGATCTAAGCATGGAAAATTCAGCCCCCTTCCGCCTGTTACTCTCTCCTCATCAATTTATGAATTGTCCCTCAGAACTCAATTCACGTATCACTTCTGCCTATAGTATTTACCGACCATCATCTGTGCCCTCCCTTTCAGTCTAGACACTATCGCTTCTACTTGGCTCCCCAAGGGTGGTGGGTAGACACCCTCAGCCTAGAGCCTTCTCCTCTCCTCCCCTCTTCCTTTTCTTAGTCCTTCCTTCTCCAGGGTAGAGACACTGATATGGTTGTTCAGACTATAGGATTTGAGATTGGGGTCTGTTCAAATAAGTTGGCACCTCCCTTCCAAAAAATCCACCCACCCCATTTAGTCTGGCTTTATCAGCTCCATGTTATATTTTTTGGAAATTGCGAACGGTAGCCTTGTGATTGTGAACATGGGGGAAAGAGGCACTACCAAGTTCTTGATCCTAAGTCATGTGCTGCAATCCTATTTCTAGAATAATTTTACATGGACCTTCTTTATTGACTCAATTAACATGATCTCCTTTGCTAAATGTTCCTACGCCTGCACCTCTTCAAGTATTAAGGAAAGAAGAGAGGGAAAGGCATAATCATCAGAGCTTGTTTAGAGTATTTCGTAGGTCATCTCGACTAACGTGACTTAAATTTACTATACTGTAAAAATATTTCCTGGAGGGTCACCATTTTCCTTACATCATTTGTCATTATAATGCTAAGGTCTTGAACTGAGCCAAGTGCTTAGCAAGTACTCAGTGTAGGTTGGTTGAATGAAAGACTGGTTGAATGAATAAATAACAATGATGACAATATTTTTATGTATCCCATGGATGTAGATGTTTCTAAATAGTGCCATTATTTCTTGTTTTTTTTTTGTTTTGTTTTGTTTTGCTTTATGACTTTATGACCCTATCATTAGCTGAAATTTTCTCAAGAGAATTTCCTTTTTAGACATTAAAGCAGAATAAATTTGAAACATTTGAAATCACTTGTAATTCTAATAATGACCAATGGAACTGGCCCATTATTTACTTTCTTCCACACTTTTAAGTGTGTTGTTTAAACATACATGCAGTAGAAAAATTTTTTTCAATTTAAATATGTCTCTTGCTTGTTTAGGAAGGTTTTATGCTTTTACGAAACTTTAAAAGTAAATGCATGGCAGGACACAGTGGCTCATGACTGTAATCCTAGCACTCTGGGAGGCTGAGGTAGGAAGATCACTTGAGCTCAGGAATTTGAGACCAGCCTGAGCAAAAAGTGAGTCCCCATCTCCACTAAAAATAAAAAAAATTGGCCAGGTATGGTGGCACATGCCTGTAGTCCCAGCTACTCTGGAGGCTGAGGCAGGAAGATCACTTGAACTCAGGAGTTTGAGGTTGCAGTGAGCTGTAACGATGCTACTACATTTTACCCAGTGTGACAGAGCAAGACTCTGTCTCAAAAAAGAAAAAAAAAATATGTAAAGGCAGAATTGTGTTTCCTGCTTTAGGTTAGATAAATCCCAACTTTCCATTTCTTAATTTTGGCATCCGTATGATGAACTAATGATACCACCCACTTTATACAGTGATTTCAAGGATTAAATTATATTACCCAGCAACATAATATTCAGTATTATTTAGTAAAGTTCTGAGCATAGTTCCCTGCACATAGTAACCATTTAAAGCTTATCCTTGCACAATACTAAGCTAATTTACTAATAAATTACTAATTTTGTGATTAAATAGCAGAAGTAGTAGATATTTTTAACTTAAATTAGAATGTCATATAAACTTTATAACATTTATTACCATTTCATATAAATTCAATAAAAGAATTGGGAATGGAATACCTAAGAGTAAAGATTTAATTCTAACTAGAATCTGAACATTAGCACTATCTTCTGAAACACAACACACAGCTGCTGCAGCTCTCAATCTTTCTCCTATGTCTTTTTTCTATGCAACCCTCAGAAACACATCTTAATAATGTTTAAAAGTGGGCTTCAACAAGGGAATCTAAAATCCATTTAAAATAAATGTATTTTACACATAAAACTTAAAAAACCCCATGTCTGTTTCATATATATCACTTTACAGTGAACTTATGCACTTTAGTTCCTTTACAGAGAACATCTGTATGAAGTGAAGGT
This sequence comes from Lepilemur ruficaudatus, assembly GCA_963574885.1. Lineage (NCBI taxonomy): Eukaryota > Metazoa > Chordata > Mammalia > Primates > Lepilemuridae > Lepilemur > Lepilemur ruficaudatus. Next base: position 14,331 of record CAUYRT010008808.1, on the reverse strand, counting down.
GATGATAATTATTCCCTATCCCAAACCGTTCTTCTGATAGCAGTGGCCACTTATGAGTGAAAGTCAATAGATGGATTTTAAAGGATGACATATATATCTTAGAAAACCTTTTTTCCTTAGTCTAAATCTGACTCAAGTTACTGTCTAAATGTCATTTGCATACAGTATATCCATGCATTGCCCTACTTCTGATTTTTATTTTATGTTTAACTTATTTTTATTTTTTCCAGCATTAGGGAGGTATAAATAAATGTCCTATATATTCAAGATATACAATGTAATGATTTGATATATGAAAACATTGTGAAATGATTACCATGATCAACACACATATCACTCTACCTAGTTAGCATTTTTGTGTGAGGGGCAGTGAGAACACAATATCTTCTCTCTTAGCAAGTTGCTATAAAGTGGCCCTCTGCAGGTATACCTCCCCTCTCATTTCTTTCTGCTACGTTAGCCTCCCCAAACTCGTGTTATGTCTAGTTAATTCTCTTCTATTTGGCGGGAAAGGCTTCCTTAAGAATATCCTAGACTTGTTTATAGTTTTATTTTCACCTTTCCTCCAATTTTCTTTCTTGATTTTGGCTGTCAATTGTCCTCTATAGGCACAATATTTAGATGGGTTCCTTTGTTTTTGATCAACCAGGAATTCTATGTTGGCTGGCTTTTTTTAGTAGCCTGGAAAGCAACTTTAATCCAAACTTAGAATCTTAGATGTGAAACTCCAGTACAAAATATGTAATTTGGGGGCTCTGCTTTATTGAATTATTATACACAATAAACTAACAGTTTCTAATATTTAATATAAAAGGATTCAGAATTTTCACCCTGCAAATCTTAAGAAATATACTAATTTTTCCCTTACCTTAAAAATACCTAAGGACCCTAGGACTGCTTATTCATCTTGAAGAATCAGTACTAGTTGCTATTTATTATAGACAAGAGATTAGGATGTCTGATAAGCCCATTCAAGAATCTTATTCTTGGTTGACTTTACTTTTGTGACTTATACACAGAGTTCCTGTGGAAACCCAGGAATACAGCAGTTGTGTGTTGTACCTGATGTCTCTATTATTTGTTGTGAACACATATTCATCTGGGCTACATTCTTTTCTGTGTGTTTAATCTTAGGGTGATGCTTGTAATACATAGTCCAAGACAGTTTAAAAGCAAATCCTCATTTCAAGCAAAAACATGGACAAAGTGGGGGGAAAAAAAGAATAAGACCCTTCCTTGAAGGATATGGTACTAAAATTGCACATATCAATTCTGCTCACATCCAAATGCCCACAACTTAGTTGCCAAGGAACTCAAGAAATTTTGGCCTTTATTCATTGTGGTCAAGGGCCAACCTAAGAATAGTTTATTAGCATTAGAGAAAAGGGAGAGACACCTATTGAGGGTACCTATTTCTGCCATTGTCCACGTTTCTTTGCTACCCCATAAACTCATTATGTCATTTTTCCAATTATAAACTATGCACTTCATTTTCCATGGGAGACCACTCCCAAGTTCTATGCAACTACTTAACCAGAGTGTCTAGCATTTCATAATGATGTAGATTGGCATCAGGACTAGACTGGTTATTCATGTGCAGTAGCCTGAAACCTAAAATACAAGCAATTTCTAAGTTCCCTCTTCAACACAAAGCCAATACACAAAGAAAGAGTAATGCCAAGATAACCAAATGAACCTCTAGTTTAGAAAAGTATGAACTCCTAGTTTAGAAAAGTATATAGTACAGACACCCAGTGTTTACTAATTCATAGTAATTATCAACTTGTAGCTGGGCAGGAATTGAGAAAGTTCCTCATCTGGTAGCAGAATGAGCTACTGCTCAAACTGGGGTTCTGTTCTGCTTTGGTTTGAATTGTGTTTCTCTAAGAAAAGATATGTTAAAGTTCTAACTTCCAGCACCTCAGAATGTGACTTTACTTAGAAGCAATTGAAGATGTAGTAAGTTACAATGCAATCAATGTAATAAGATGAGGTCATACTGGAGTACAGTGGGCCTATAATACAATATGACGGGGTCCTAAGAAGAGGAAAAAGACACAGACAGAGACACAGGGAGCATGCTATGTGGAGATCGAGGATTGGAGTGATGCATCCTCAGGCAAAAGAACAGCAAAGATTGTCAGCTAACCACCAGAAGATGGGAAGAGGCAAGGGAGGATTAGCCTGCAGGTTTCAGAGGGATCCTGGCTCTGCTGACACCTTGATTTCAGACTTCCAGATTCCAGAACTGTGCCACGATAAATTTCCAATGTTTTAAGCCACCCCGTTTTTGATATTTCATTAATAGAAGTAGGAGTTTCCTTTGTATTCTTCAATTTCCATGGCCACATCCAAAGTGAGCTTTGGGAATCAAGAACTATTTTGGAAATTGTATTAAATTGTATTATCGCCGATTGTGGTCACTACAGTGGCGCTTTGAATGACAGGGAGGGACGATGCAGATTTTGCAGGTTGTTGATTGGTGTTATGCCGTGGAAAAACCAATTTCATAAAACTGACAAACGGCAACTTGATAATTTTTTATAAAATCTTGTTGCCAGTTTCTAGGAGACAGTGCAAATGTCTACTGAGACAATAGCATTAGGAGTGATGATAATTAAATATTGAAAATATCACTGTGCTGGGTGCTTTTGGCTATTTACCACATATTCCTATGAGAAAGATAAATACAGGCTCAGTAAGTGTACAAGTAGAGATAATAGGAAAGGTGAGTCTGGTAAGGAAGGCATTCTCTGCATGCAACCTGAAATAAAAGTTGACTGAGAGGTCAGTCACTTGCAGGCTAGCAAATTTGAAAATCCAAAAATCCAAAAATTTCTGTATCTCAAACTAAAGCAAGTATAATGGAAACATCAGCTTTAGCAAAAGGCAACTCTGGCCCCACACTTTCTCAGTGTACCTCTAATTTTGCTCTTGTTCCAGTGGGCTCACTCTCTTTACTCTTCTCTTAAGACACTTCCTCTAAAAATGAATGTGATTCCTTGCCATCTTGCCGATGCTTATAACTTGTACTTGCAATTATTTCCTATCTTTTCTCAATTAGCAATTTTCCCTTCTCTACTGGATCATTCAGTTAGCAACAAACATGCTACCGTATCTTCTGTCTTCTTTTAAAACATAGGCTTAATTTTAAAACAACCCAAACCTACCGTGAAGTCATGTTTATCTCCACCTGTCATGCCATTTCTATTTGCCCCTTTGTAGCATAACTTCTCAACAATAACAAAAGAACATGTATTTCTTCTCTCCCATTCCACTTCTATTTTCTTTTGACTTTATTTCAATTAGGTCTTAGCATCTACAACTTTCTTCAAACTGCTCTTTGCATGGACATGAATGACATCAAAGTTGCCAAATTCAATGGCCAATTCTCAGTCCTCCTCTTACTTTTCCAATCAGTAGATTATGACAAGAGTTTAATCACCCTCCAGAAGGAATTGCCAAGTATTATTTTTTTAAAAGGCTTTACACTGATAAATTCCACATGTATTTTCTCAATTCCTGCTTCTCCCATGACTTTAAGACCCTGATACAATTCTACTTGGATACTAATAATCGTTATAATCATAGCCAGTCTAAAATATAATTCTTGATTCTCAGCATACCACAAAATAGAAAAATAAGAACAAAAAAATGCACAAATAAAATCTTGTTCTTTCCCCAGGTTTTCTGTATTAGTCAGGGTTCTCCAAAAAAACAGAACCAATAGGATGAACAGGTAGGTAGGTAGGTAGATATATAAATTGATAAGTTGCATGATGGTAGTTAGAATTCTATTTTAAGGAATTGGCTCACATGATTATGGGGGCTGAGAAGTCTCAATCTGCAGTGTGCAAGCTGGACATCCTAGAGAACTAATGGTATAGTTTTAGTCTGAATCCAAAGACATGAGAACCAGGAGAAACAATGTTGTAAGTACCAGTCTGAAGGCTGGCAGACTTGAGACCCAAGAAGAGCCAATTTGTCAGTTTGTGTCTGGAGGTAAAAAAAAAAAAGAACAGTGTCCCAGACCAAATAGTTAATTTCCTTCTTACTCAGCATTTTTGTTGTCTCTAGGTCTCCAATTGATTGGATGAGGCCCACCCACATTAGGGAGAACAATCTGCTTTACTCGTTAAAATGTTAAAATGTGCCTACTGATTCAAATGTTAATCTTATCCAAAAACATCCACATGGACACAGCCAGAATAATGTTTGACTAAATGTCTTGGCAGCCCGTAGCCCAGTCAGGTTGACACATAAAATTAACCATCAGAGTTCCATATCACAGAAAATGGCACCATTAAACTCCCAGTTGTTCAAATAAAAACACTTGAAGTTAACCTTGACTTCCTTCTGTTTTTGTGTTCCTCACATGCAAGCCAACAGAAACCCTGGGATCTCCATCCTCAAAATAGGTCCAGAATCCAGCTACTTCTATCCATCTCCACTGTTACTATCCCAGTTCAAACTAAGAACACCTCTCACCTCAGCTGGTGAAATAGATTTCTAACTCAGCTTGCTGCCTCAACATTTGTCCCTCCAGAATTTATTCTTCAGTTCTTTTAAAACACAAATCAGATAATTTAATCTCCAGGATTATAACCCTAAATACTAGGGAAAAAATCCACAACATGCATCTTGATTTACAAGGGTCTCTATGATCTAACTCGAGGCTACACTCTGATATCATTTCCATTCATCATCCTGGCTGCTGACTATACTCTAGCTGGAGTCCTGTCTCTTTTTTGAACAGACTTTTCCCTAGTGTAATTTTTCTCAAGACATCCAAATACCAGGATTTTTCATTCATTCCTATTCCTATCCAAATGTCACCTTCTCAAAGAGGCGTTTCCTGACCACCTAACTAACTTATACACCTATCACTCGCCCCTCCACTTTATATTTATTCATAGCACTTGCTGATGCTTGACTATCACACAGATCTGAGTTATTGTCAAGCTCAGTTCTTAAAATGTAACAGTAAAGATCAAATCTGTCACTGTTAGCAATGCTGTGTGTGTGTGTGCATAGCAGGTTATTAGTGTATATTTCCCCATGATATGATGTCCTTCAATTTGTGTAAGAGTGGAGAACAGTTGGGATGGGTACAACCAGATAAAACCTACACCCAAATTTCCCTAGATGAAAAAGAAATTAGAAAATAATACTGTCACCACTAGTTTATCAATAATGTTCTTTCTATTTTATCCCTACATACAAACAAAATACCACTAGAGAGCTAACATAACTGGGTCAAGAAAGATTTCAAAATAAGAACTATTTGGCACAAAAAAATGTACTATCAGTCTTTAAGTCATGTGCTGGAATAGACAGCAATCCACTGTCCCTTTCTCATTCTTCATTTCTGTGTGTGTGTGTGTGTGTGTGCACGCATGTGTTTTAATTCAGTGATTTTATTGGTCTTCTCTTCTATTTGGCCTATGTCAAAACTACTCCAATCATCTTCATAAACTTCAATATCTATAAACCACAAAGTAAAGGAAATGCAGTCAATTATATCCCAGACAACTTCTTGAGGCTTAGATAATTTTGAAACTGCACATGCAGAAACATTTAAGGTATGCATAAGAAGAAACATGGAGATGGCACAACTCCATCTGCACTGAATCCAACTCTTAATAAATATCTTGTCACTCATTCTCAAAAACTTAAAAAGATATTTGTCTTATAACTAATGGTCTTATAATGACTATTTGAGTAACTTTTCCAAAACAGAAAGCTGCTGCAAGATGACAATGTCTCTACCAATAGAAACAAACCATTAGTAACTTTCAAATTATAGATCTTTCACCAAAATAATAAAGTTAAAGCACTGTTCTCTCCCTTATAGTTGGCAAATCCAAATCTTCTCAGCTCCCAATACATCTAACAGCTCCTTTACCTTAATAATGACCTTTCCCCAAATCCTATCCCATAAATCCCAATGATAACATCAGCCTGGGGGCCCTAGTCTGAGTCCAGTTTTAGACTTTAAGTGACTGAAAACATTATGGCAGTCGTCACTTTCTCCTTTGTTCCCCCCTATATATCCAGCACCTAGCACAATGCCTGCATCCAGTAGGTGCTCAAAAGTCACAGAGACTTCTTGGCTCACTCATTCTTCTCAGCTGCACAGAAAATATCTTACCTTTCCCTCCCACCAGAATTACTTTGGTGAGCAGTAACTCACTAACTCAAAAGTTTGAGGGTAAAACAGGGAAGTAAATTCTAGAACTTTGATATGAAGCTACTTAGGAGGCTGAGACAAGAGGATCATCTGAGCCCAGGAGTTTGAGGTTGCAGTGAGCTATGGTGATGCCAGTGCTCTCTAGCCCAGGCAACAGAGTGAGACCCTATCATTAAAAAAAAAAAAATGGAACTTTGATAACAGTTGCTTTCTTAGTATAAGTACCATAAGATGCTACTGTATGTTACTGGGCCAGAGACAAGCAGTATCTAATTCACTGAATTTAATAAGAGGAGGATGCATATCTTGTGCCTCAGAGTTGTGCCTATTAATTTCTGAGGCTCACTTTGTTACTCTAATCCCAGGGTGAGGTGGCATTTCAAATTTGAGCAAAAGGATAAGCTTCATAGCCCTTTGCCATTAGGAATAATTGCATGGACAAGGATGAGCAGTTAAAACCAAAATGTTTGAGATAGCCCCCCTCCCTTTTTAACATAAGCTATTTTGAACACTGAAAATTGCATTATTTTTATACAATAGCAGCATCTCCATGCATTGTTAATGTTTGCTAATTTTACTATTTAATAAATCTTCCATCCCTTCTCTCTCTCAGGCTGCAGTCACCCTTCACCCCAGGAGTGAAGGTCAGAGAATAGCAGCAGCTAATTTAGAGGAAACACTTAGCCACTTCCTATGTAACTATTCAAATAGCGAAGAAAGACCAGCGCTAACGTCATCATTCGTGCCTTGACCCAGTGACTGCCCATTAAACAGAGGAAGGGCAAAGCCTATCAGTAGCTTAGCAACCAGCACATTTTCCTTCCCACTTAAGGTGAGCATCTACTCAGCAGCAATTCCGGCCCAATTGACGTCCATCTGGCTGAGCGGTTTCCTTCCTCTACTGAAATAGGAAGATCCTACAATTATGTGCTTACCCACGGTAGAGATGTCAGGGATTAGACTCATAAAAGGAAGATTGTATCCATTTGGCTGAATGTCAAGAATAGAGTACAATTCCCGAATTAGACAGTCTATAAAATACTCTCTGTTGAATTGTTCACTACCTTTTCTTCCCTCTGTGATGCTTATAGCCTGTTTGCCTCTTTTTCCACAGGCTGCCTCCTTGAATTCTCTGGTGGGAGTGAGCCAGACAGATGAAAGGAAAGTAATCAAAATGCGTGAATTTTATCTCACAAAACTAGGTATTTTGTCTTTCAGAGCAGAAAAGATATCCTGAGGGGTAATCTTTTTTACAGTACCGTGGGTGAAGCAAATTTCAAGGCAACATTTGAGGGTAAAGGAATGATCCCAATAGGTCCACCAATGGCTATTATCCTAGAAAATGTTTATAATAACAAAGATGTCAAGGAATTTCTATAACAGGTAAAAGCAAATATATTAAACTAATTTTCACATTACTAAAGAAATACATTTTTGAGAAATATTAATGTATTTGGTTTTGGAAAATGCTGTATTATAATGTGAGATTTTTTTCCTAATGGGCAATAAATTGCTGTTCTCTGAAACATATGAGAACATACTTTTTATGAAATAATACATTTCAAAAGTAACAGAATTGTGGTATGATCTTAAATTCTAAATTTAGGCAAAAATAAAAATGATTTATTCTATAATAGTAACTGACCAAAACAACAACAACAACAACAAAAGATTTGTGTTGAATAGTAATTTGGGTGCACACAAATGGTGGTAAATTTAACTTAAGTCCCCATATTGTAATGTTGCCAGACTTTTCTAGAACTTGTAACCTTTTCAGGTTCTGAGTGCAGAAACCAGGCAATTGCCTCTTTGCTTACAAATAAGATATTCAAAATATGTAGACAGTGGTTAACTATTGCTTGTGAACTCTTGTTGTTCAAATAGTAGGCTCTTAGGAGTAAATTAAATTAAAAATGTTTTATTAACTTTGCTTTATCAAAGAATTCCTTTAATGTTGATGTCTTAGTCTTCATTCCTAGAGATAGTGTCTTATTTTATTAAATTTTTTTCTCCCACATGAGACATACACAGTATTTAATACCTGGTCCGACGGTTTAACTGCAATTCCTACTCCCCGTTTTATGCCAAGACCTCAAAGAACAGGAATAGATGAGAAAAATAGAACAGGAAGGGAGGGAAAAGTTGTTGATAAGTTTTTCAACTGGGACTCAATCCATTGACACCTTAAAATTGTTTCCAGGAGGGATAAAAAACAGAGGTCTTTAACCACTGGCTTTTATTCTTCATTGGTCAAAGGGAGCCCCAAAAGGGTGTTAATTTTCCTGCATTTTGAGGTTTGCTTAAGCTGCTGTGCCAAGCAGTTTCTCCACATTGCATCAGAAAACCCTGAGAAAGAAGCTAAGGTATTCTTGGCGGAGCTGAAGCAAGATGCGCTCAGGTATATCTGTGTGAAGCTGATTGCTACAGCTGGAGTAAAGTTGAGCTAAGAAGACTTGACAGTAAATACAAGAGGTGTCCCACAGGATCTGACCCTCTTCTCACATCCCCCTGATAAGCTCTATTAAAGTCAAATCCATCACAGAACCTTTGAGGACATAGACCAGCTGCAATCTCTTCGAAAGCCTTAATGCTGAAGAGTTAAAAGAATAAGTTCCAGTCTCCCGTGCGGCAACCGATATTGAAGATTATTTTCACTGTCTCCTTTCTCCACTATCCCTTCTAGATCTCCCTCACCTTTGAACAGCACTTTGGGATGTATGGATAGTTTACTTAGATAATCCAGACCTTCATCTCCAAAGGATCTAAGATTTTAGTTGCCTTATAGTTGTTAAGCTGTAGTTGATGAAATTGCACACTTACTAGTGCTGAGAATACTGAGAATAAAAGTGTCACGGAATGCCCTAGAGTTCAGAAAGTAGTTCTTCTTGCCTTTATTTGTAGCAGTAGTTGTAGCTCCTTTTGATATTCAGGCTGAATCGCCCCCTAACAGTATAATAACTCTTCTCTTTGCTCATTCACTGGCATGAAAGCACAAAGTGACTAGGTTTTATGTGCTGGTTCAGTGGATCCCCTTCTGTGTGAAACCAGAGCTCCTAATCAGGACAAATGGGAATTTTTATGTGTCAATATGGCTAGGCTATGGTCTCCAGCTATTTAATCAAACACTAGGTGTTTGTGAGAAGGTATTTTATACACATGATTAAAGTTCGTAATTACTTGACTTTAAATAAGGAAGATAATACACTGTAGGCGGGACTGCAAACTAATACAACCTCTAGAGAAAGTAGTATGGAGATACTTCAAAGAACTAAAAGTAGACCTACCATTTGATTCAGCAATCCCACTACTGTGTACTTATCCAAAGGAAAAAAAAAAGACATTTATAAAACAAGACATTTGCACTCAAATATTTATAGTACCACAATTCACAACTGCAAAAATGTGGGAACAACCCAAGTGCCCACCAACACATGAGTGGATCAATACAATGTAGCATGGAGTATTATTACTCAGCCATTAAAAAAGTAGTGAACTAATAATACCTTTTACAACAACCTTGATGGAACTGGAGACCATCCATTTAAGTGAAGTATCACAAGAATAGAAGAACAAAAACCATATGTCCTCACTACTAAATTGAAACTTATAGATCAACACTCATGTGCACATATGGTAGTAAAATTCAATGTAAATCAAGCAGGTGGGAGGGGGGAGGAGGGGATGGGTGAATTCACAATGCACACTATCTGGGTAATGGACACAATTATAACTTTGACTCAAACTATAAAAAGTAATTCATGTAACCAAAATGTTTGTACCTCCATAATATTCTGAAATTAAAAAAAAAAATAAGGAAGGAAGATTACCCTAGATCACTGGGTGGGATAGGTTAGTCAGTTGAAAGGTTTTCATGGCAGAGCTGAAGTGTCCTTGGAGAAGAAGAAATTCTGCACGTGAATAGCAGCTTCAGACCCTGCTTCAGTTCTAGCCTGCTTTTCCTGATGGTCTGCACTACAAATTTTGGACTTTTGGACGTGCCTAGCCAGCTCCCATAACCACACAACAGATAAGCCAGTGCTTTGAAACAAATCAATCTTTTCTCTCTCCTTTTCTCTCCCTCTCTCCTGCAGGTCCTGTTTCTCCTACTGGTTCTATTTCTGTGATTGAATCATGCTAGCTGAGCAAGCTCTACCTCTTCCTGTCTTTGCATTACCTGTTGCCTGGTACATTGTTTTAAAGAGTTAAAGAATGTCAGGCTTAGGGAAATTTGTGATTTGTCACAATTTGTACTTAAAGCTCTTTCACATGCCTTATAAATACTATCAACTTTTATTTCCTTGTATACCACACCTTTTGACCTGTAATGTAACAAATTTCCAGAACTTCTTGCTAAGGTATTAGCTGGACATGTAACAGACACAATGTTAACCTAAATAATTTCATGTAGAAACTAAGAAATTTTAACTGAACAAAAGCCAAGTTTCTAAGAAATGCAACTAAAATGACAGATGACAGGTGGCAGGTTTGATATTTTTATATTAGCCATTTCTTTTGCATAGATGCAATATGGAATTAATTAAATACCCCTTTGGACCCAAAGCCATTTCAGTGAGTTATAGCACTGGAAACTAAAATTGAACATTTTAAAATTGAAATGTTGCATGAGATAACTATCCTCTCCTGAAATATGATCAGCTACTATGAAAACCTAATTATTTATCCCCCAAGACCCATAATTAAATAAGAGGTCTCAAACTATTGGTGTTGAGATAACTAATAATATATTTATAAATTGTAGTGGCATTTAAGTCATTGAATGGTAGAAGATGAAGTATCTTAAATTTAGCTAATTGATTTAACATGATCAGCCACTTATAAGTTGAAAACAATATTAATGTATAGCTTTTATTAAATCCTAATGCAACTTCTGTTTATTTAATACATATTATTTCCAAATATTATTCATACTTATTACATATATATACCTATACACTTGTATATATTTATAAATCATATATCTCTGAGTCCCATGAAATTGAATTAATCTCTGAGAACTGAGGCAATATCTGTGTTTGTCACTATGGATTCTTGGATGCTACAGTAAAAAGCAGTTCCCCATTTATCAGACAGAAGTCATCTCATGCTGCATGCACCATGCTGATTAGCAGCTGGCTCTGCCACACAGGGCCCTGCCTGATGGAGGATCCACCACCTTGGCCGTGTGGTCTCACTGTAGCCTACCACCTTGTAGTTTATCATCCTGTAACTGCCCTACCTTCAGCATATGGCTTTGATATAAACTCAATAGGCTAAGAGAGAGAATGGAGAATTTTGTATAAATGTTTTATTATCTCACCTCCAATGTGGCACATATTACTCTTGCTCACATTTCATTAGCTAGAAATTATCATGTAGGACCTTTCAAGGTGCTCCAAGGTGAATGGAAAACACGCATGGTGGTGGGCAATCGGAGTGCTTGCCCAGTGCCACTTTCTCTGCTTCAGTTCACTCTCACAGTCTCCAATATTCCTTTGTTCTCTTCTTCTTACATACAGAACTCACTCAACTTCTCCCAAGAGTACACCCCAAAGTCCCATCCAGTCTTTATTTCCTGCTCAAAGTACAAGATCTTTAGGGATGTGTGGTGTAGAAGATTAATAAGTTAACGAAACTGTGTAGTCAAACAGGCCAAATAATTGATTATAATATTTTAGTGTCTCTCAAAAGACAGGAAATATGACAACAGCTATAAGAATTCAAGATATGTTATGAATATGTTAAAGTATTTATAGATTTATGTCATTAGCAGTAACTTCCAAGTCTGAAAATTATGTCAATTAGAAGATTTGCAGAATCATATCTTAGAAAGTTATGATTAATTAAAAATGAAGTACATCAATAATTTCAGGATATAGGAACAAAATATCAACATAGGAAGAAAGAAAAGAAATAATTCAGTATAAATGGGAAATACGTCCAAGTTCCCTGGTACTTATTATCTGATGATTAGGAAGCAAGATGATATGTAAATTTGTTTACCTAATTTGATTTTCTTTTCTTCCACTACATATTGGCCTACATGTAGAACTGCTAGCACGTTAGGGCACTTTGTAATACTTTTGTGGGGTTTTCTTTGCTTTGGTATTTGTATTAGTCACAGTTCTCCAGAGAGGTGAAACCAGTCAGACATAGATGGATAGATACATGAAAGGAGATTTATTATTAGGAGAATTGACTCACATGATTATGGAGGCTGAGAAGTACCATGATAGGATGTCTGCAAGCAGTAGTACCAGGGAGGCTATTAGTAAGTCGCTCAATCCATGTTGGAAGGTTTGACAAATCTCAATTTGAAGTCAAAGGCCCAACAGCTCTGGGGGCTGCTGGTGCCAGTCTCAGTGTCCGAAATCTGAAGAACTTTATGTTTTGATGTCAAAGGGCAGAAAAAGGGTGGTCAGGAAGAGAGAAAGAATTCTTTCTTCCTCTGACTTTTTGTTCCATCTGGGCCCCAGCCAATTGGACGACGTTGCCCACATTGAGGGTGGGTCTTGCCCACTCAGTTCACTGACTCACATGCCAATCTCCTCTGGAAACACCTTTGCAGACACAACCAGAAATAACTCTTTACTAGCCATCCAGGCATCCCTTTTCCCAGTCAACCTGACACGTAAGATTAACCATTACAGTAGCTCGGCAGCTGAAGTGGAACAGATGACTAAATTCGCTATTGTTTCCTATCTATTTTACTTGACAAAATGCATGAGCTGTTCCACAGTCATTTTTGCCTTTGGGCTTCCTTCAAAATTAAATGTGGAGGAAGAATAGCAGGATAAGCAATGAGCAATATTTTATATTAGTGAAATAAATAGAGTTAACATTGATTCATCTTGTTACTCTTATAAACCTTTGTTGGAAACAACACAATGTAATAAAAAATGCACATAACAACTGCTTTAATTCCTACTTTAGAATGAGAAAAGGTTAATCTATCAACAAACAGAAACCATCAATTCACCCAAACTGTTGAAGATAATGCAAATGAAAGATACATTAATATTTTCAAAGTATTAAATATCAGCCAATAAAATAGAATATTAGAAAAGTATTATATGCATTTCTCAATGAAAATTAAACAAACCTGTTGACTATTATCAAAATGAGGGCTACAAAGAAATTTATCATGTGGAAGTACCTTTGAAACTTCATTTAGACAGAATTAGAATTCATTAAACACTGAATTTGACTGTATTATTTCTATCTGGAAGTTATGTTGAAATTCCACAGCATACTTCTCATCACTATGTATCATCAAAGTAAATTTATTTTATATAGTCTGTGCTCTTACTGTAGACATCACTGATCAATTAAATCCTTTATTAGGTATCTGGGACTAAAGTTTGGAAAATGTCCTGTGGGACCCAGTTAACTTCTATCCAATACCAGCTCATGGGACTACCTTTCTTAACTCATGATGTCACAAACAAAAGCCAATGGCTACTAGGGTGTATGAATAAATTAACACTCCAAGACAGAATTGAACCTCAAATTGTAATTCTATAAGAAGTAAATGTTGTTTATTTGGTTTTGTGTCCTAGAGGCAGCAAAATTTAAAATTTAGCAATTTGGTAGGACTCCTTTAGTTTCCATATGACTTCACAAAATTTCCTTGAGTCAGGGCAAAATGTTTCTTAACTTGGAAATGTATGACCCTGGTTATGCATATCTGAGAAAGATTGATTCCCATATTTATTAAAAAACTCAAGCAAGCAAACAACTATAGATAGATATTAATAGGATATGTATGTGTGTGTATAAGTAGACACACATATATACACATGCACACATAGATATGTATATACACATTTACTGATTAAAGAAGTTTCTCATATTGGACTGTAGCATCTCTTCATAAAGTCATGGAGTGTGTGTCAAAGGAAATATTCTACAGTTCTACATGTTTGACTGAGATCCTTTTTTGTGTGTTTCATTTTGTTCTTGTCTCATGAGATCTGGTCTGCAATTGTGTGCTGGAATTGGCATCTTTTTCTCCTTCCTTCCTTTTTCCTTCTTTATTTCCTTCCTTCCTTCCTTCCTTCCTTCCTTCCTTCCTTCCTTCCTTCCTTCCTTCCTTCCTTCCTTCTTTCCTTCCTTCCTTCCTTCTTTTCTTTTTTTCTTCAGAA
>CAUYRT010008803.1:0-12230 GCA_963574885.1 Lepilemur ruficaudatus | reverse complement strand
TCTACTTAATCAAACCTATAATATGGAATACTTGGTGCATCTCAGGTGAGAGAGCTGTGCTTCAGGGGTAGTTGCTACGTCACTACGAAGGACTAGCAACCCCACCCTGAAGCCCCCGTGTTCAGGGAAGCTCCCAACATAAAGGGTATCCAAATGGGGGCAGAAGAGGTCAAACTTTCACTCTTTGCTAATGATATGATATTATATCTAGAAAACTCCAAGGATTCAACCCCGAGACTCCTGAAATTGATAAATGAATTCAACAAAGTCTCAGGATACAAAATCAATGCACACAAATCAATGGCTTTCATATATGCCAATAACATTCAAGCTGAAAAATCAAAGACATAACACATTTCACAATAGCACCAAAGAAAATTAAATATTTAGCAATATATCTAGCTAAGGAGATGAGAGACCTATATAGGGAGAACTACAAAACACTGAGAAAAGAAATTGTAGAGGATGTAAACAGGTGGGAAACCCTACTGTGCTCATGGATCAGCAGAATCAATATTGTTAAAATGTCTATACTACATAAAGTGATCTACAGAATCAGTGCAATCCCTATCAAAATACCAATATTTTTTCACAGATCTAGAAAAAATAATTCTGTGCTTTGTATGGAACCAGAGAAGACCCTATATTTACTATATAGCCAAAGCAAACTTAAGCAAAAAGAACTATTTGGGGGGCATCAGTCTGCTAGACTTCAAGCTATACTACAAGGCTGTAGTAACCAAAACAGCATATCACTGGCACAAGACAGAAATGTAGACATTTGGAACAGGACTAAGAACCCAGATATAAAATCATCCTCTTAGTCATCTAATCTTTGACAAGGCAGACAAAAATATACACTGGGGGAAAGAATCCCTAGTCAATAAATGGTGCTGGGAAAATTGGATAACCACATGCAGAAGATTGAAACTGGATCCCTACTTCTCACCGCTCACAAAAATCAACTCATGATGGACAACAGACTTAAACCTAAGTCATGAACCCATAAGAATTCTAGAAGAAAATGTTTAGAACACTCTAATAGACATCAGCCTGGGCAAAGAATTTATGAAGACCCCCAAAGCAATCACAGCAACAATAAAAATAAATAAATGGCTTCTGCACAGCCAAGGAAA
Organism: Lepilemur ruficaudatus; assembly: GCA_963574885.1. Taxonomy (NCBI): domain Eukaryota; kingdom Metazoa; phylum Chordata; class Mammalia; order Primates; family Lepilemuridae; genus Lepilemur; species Lepilemur ruficaudatus. Next base: position 11,094 of record CAUYRT010008803.1, on the reverse strand, counting down.
CTATCATTAGAGCAAATAGACAACCTACAGAACGGGAGAAAATATTTGCATGTTACACATCTGATAAAGGGCTGATAACTAGAATCTATATAAAACTTAAGAAAACCAACAAGAAAAAATCAAACAATCCCATTAAAAAGTGGGCAAAGGAAATGAATAGAAACTAAGCAAAAAAAGACAAAATAATGGCCAGCAAATATGTACAAAAGCACTCAACATCTCTAATCATCAGGGAAATGCAAATCAAAACCACAATAAGATGTGACTTAACTCCAGTGAGAATGGCTTTTATCAAAAAGTCCCAAAACAGCAAATGCTGGTGTGGATGCAGAGAGATAGGAACACCCTTACACTGCTGGTGGGACTGCAAATTAGTACAACCTCTACGGAAATTAATAAGGAGATATCTCGAAGAACTAAAAATGGAAATACCATGTGATCTAGCAATCCCACTACTAGGCATCTACCCAAAGGGAAAAAAAGTCATTTTATAATAAAGACATCTGTACTTCAATGTTTATCGCAGCACAATTCACAATTGCAAAGATGTGAAAACAACTCAAGTGCCCATCAATACGTAAGTGGATTAATAAAATGTGTTATGTATATACCATGAAGTACTACTCAACCATAAAAAACAATGGTGAACTAGCACCTCTTGTATTATCCTGGTTGGAGCTAGAGTTCATTCTTTGAAGTGAAGTATCACAATAATGGAAAAACATGTACTCACCATCAAATTGGTACTAACTGATGAACACTTAAGTGCACACAGGCAAGTAATATTCAATGGGTGCTGGGCAGGTGGGAGAAGGGTGGAGAGGATGGGTAAATTCATAACTAATGAGTGGGGAACACACTGGGGGATAGGCATGCTTGTAGCTCTGGCATGAGTGATGCAAAGGCAATATATGTAACCAAAATGTGTGTACCCCTGTAATATTGTAAAATTTAAAAAAAAATAAAAACAAATATTATACACTTATTAGAATGGCTAAAATCTAAAACACTAACAGCAGCAAATGCTGACAAGGATGTGGAGCAACAAATACTATCATTCATTGTCTACTAGTTTGGAAGACAGTTTGGCAGTTTCTTACAAAGATAAACAGTCTTACCATATGGTTCAATCATGCTCGTAAGTATTTACCCAAATGAGTTGAAAACTTATGTGCATACAAAAATCTGTGCACAAATGTTTATAGAGGCTTTATTCTTAATTGCTAAAAACTGGAACCAACAAAGATGTCCTTCAGTAAGTGAATAAATAAGCAAACCATGGTACATCCATACAATGGATTATTATTCAGCACTAAAAAGAAATGAACCGTCAAACCACAAAAAGACATGGAGGAATCTTAAATGCATATTACTAAGTGAAAGAAGCCAATCTGAAAAGTCTACATACTATATGATTCTAGCTATATGACAAGATATGTATATCTTGCCCCATTCTTTTCTAAAAACTATATGCCATGGATTTCATATCCTGTAAGGACATAATGTTTTACCTTATGTTGGGTTTACAGGGAAACTTGATCTTTAAAGTTAATTTTGATCACGGTGTTTACTGAAACATTAATTTTCAAAATGAACTTGAAGACAACAGACAAATGTTCCAAGTGTTGTAGTATGGACCACAGATATGGTTTTTAACTTGTTTGAAACTGCTCATAATTGAGTGTTCCATTCTGGGCTGGGATTTTTCTAAGAATTGCAGGGATTAAAACTGTCTTTACAGATTTTACAGGTTTTGTCAGTGAAACATGAAATCTATGGAAACAGGCATCTTCAGAGGTCTTAACTCTGGTCAATTTCACTTCTGTACTTTGTTAATAAAAAGTAACTGAATAAAGCACAAGTCTATAGATGTGTGTGTGTGTATAGATAGAAATCGCATGCCCCATTGCTCTACCTCACTTACACTCAGGTGGGGAGGACTACAATAATATCTTCTACCAAACTGATTTAAGCCTGGGTTTTTTGGATTTTAATAGGGCTTTTCTCAAACTACATCTGAACATTCACTCAACTTTGTAGAATAAGCATAGATATTACTCATGCTTTGTGTGTATGTATACATAATACATATATGTGTACCTAATATACATATATACACAAGTATATAATCATCTGCATGTGGACTGTTACCACTAAGATAGAACTATACCTCCACAACTTCTGGCTGGCTAGCCTACTGGCCTAGTCTGGATAGGGATTTACTTCTGAGAAACCCAGCAAGAGTTGTCTCTAATAATGGAAGTGAACAAAACCTTTCCTTCTCTTTCATCCCTGTTATTTTGAGGGTAATGAACTTAAGGACAGTTGCCTTTGTACACCTTCTTACCAGACCTAGGAGGTGGAACTCAGGTGATCATATCTTGCTCACTGGAAGCAGGAGGGGAAGACGATTAATGTCCTAACAGTCAGCCTTATAGGGAATTACCTCCCTACCACAGCTGAAAGTTCCTGCAGGTAACTGACTCTTGCTTCTGGCCAACCTTTCCTGTTCTTACAGTGTTAAGACTTGTAGGCACCAAGCACCTAGCCCCAAAGACTTTCACAGGTCTTTCCTTGGTTGCTTGGTCATTTCCTAACTGTTCTCCCACTTTTCCATCACTTAGTCTTGATGGCTTACCTAGTTTCTTTTTCTATCCATGAGGTATTGAAACAAACTTCGTATTTTCTTGGCTTTCTCTGTTTTCTTCTTCTACCCACACATCTCTTTGTCTCTGAGATAGGGAAATTCCCATGTTTCAATTAAGTTATGTATTGTTTGAACTTCAAAAATGGTTCTCAGCTACCAAAAGATTAAACACTATGGCCTATATTAAAACTCTGTGGACCCTGGACACCTGGGTTATATAATTTATAATGTGAGGAGGAAGCAATCTCCATTATTTGCTTATGATTTGGAGTCTCAGTTCTCCCTACACATAAAACATTCCCCATGGGTCTGGAATATAAAGCTATTTCAGTCAAATTTCTGCTTATATATTGAAGATTTGTTCATACCTATACCTTAAGCTTGGAGTTCCTCAAGGGTAATATATCTAGATATGACCAAGAAAACAGCAACTATGTCAGGTATTTCACCAGAGAGGATTTAGTAGTGGTGACTGGTTGTGTATGTGTGAGAGTGCTGAAAGAGCAACAATGGAGCTATGCAGCAACCTAGCGAGAAAAATTGCAGAAAGCAGTCACTCTTATGGTTGGGAAAACAAAATTGAAGAGGCTAGAGTTATCACATTATAGGGCTTGAAAGAGAAACATCATGAATCGGTGTTTAGACCTCTGAGGGGACATTGTCTTGCTGCTGCTGGTACCTCTGAGGGAATGCAATTAGGCTGGTCATGGGAATGCTAAAAGGAGCTGGAGGCAGAAACAAAATGCCACTGCTTGAACAATGCTGAAGGAGCTGCAAGAAACAAGAAGGAAGTTAATTTTCTTCTCTTATCTTCCAGTTTCCCTCTGTTAGGCAGAACCTAACTGGAAGCCAGTGGCAAAGGAGCCTGGGAAATGTAGTTTGCATAGTCCCAGCCTTAGCCTTGCATGGCAGAATAAAGAAAGGTAGATTTGCAGCTGAGAGATGATAGAGTAAGTAAGAAGTACGTGTAGGAATTATATTGGCTCACTTTTTTTTTTTTTTGGCACGGCTCCCAATTTACCAAAACCTTGGGTCTAAATGTTTGAAGGGATAGATTATGATGATAAACTTAGAGGCCGAATTTTTCTTTCATGTCTTTCTAATTCATCCTACTAATCTCCTCAAAGCTCTATAGTAGGGTGTACCTGTGAAGATAAGAAACATTTTGCCAGACCAAGGGTATCTTGGAAATCCCCAAATCCAATTTTCAGCTACAGCCTGAACCGAGATTTTCTTAGGGTAGGTCACCTGAAAAATCATCTGCTTAGTTAGCTTTTCCAGAGATAATTGGTTCTTCACAGCTTTGCCTCTAGGAAATCATGATTGTTGTGGGTATCCTCTCTTGAGGTTCTAAAGAGGGACATAAAAGATTGACCTGCCAGGAGTTGCAGGATGTGTGTGTGTGTGTGTACACACATGTAGACAATGCTACACAAATGTCTAGGTCTATTTGTTCTGCTCTCTGTTTTTCAGGTCCTAGCCAAGAGTCCCAAATAGGACATTTTCTTAAAAAGACTTATCACATAAATGGAATAACATAATTAAAAATTAAATATTAAAGACTATTTTATTTAATGGTGTGAACATTAGTGCATCAAATAATTCTACAAAAATTAACTTTATTTTTCCCTGTATTAGAATTTAAATTTGTATAAGCATTTGTTGGCCCAAAGAGAACAACTTCAAAGTGTGTGGCCAAAGAATAGATGAGGGAAAACATGTCTTTATTAAAGGATTCCAACTAATAAATGAAAAAGAAATAATAGATTTTGCAACCCTAATGAACTAATGGGTCTAGACATTGATCATCAATAGCTTTTAAAATCATAAATGAAAAAAAACGTTCTATGCCTTCTCTCATGAGAGAACATACCACCACCAGAGGGAGTGAACCTGAGTCTGCTCAAGCTTCTGGTTTCAGTTGCCAATTTTCAGGAAAAAGAGAATATGTTGAACTGTGCTACGAGTATGTACTCAACAAAATTTAGAAAGTTAGAAACTGTGGATCAAATGCTCTGGCTATTTCAACAGATAAATTATAAAGAAAGGGTTGGAGGTAGAATTTGTAGATTAAAAAAGACTTAGAAAATATATTAAGTGGATAAGATTAACCTACAGTGTGTTGAAATGCTTACTTGAGAAGTTCTGTGATTAAAAAAAAAAAAATCAGTATTTAAAATTTAAACTAACCTAATTTCTTGGCTAAATTCAACTTTCTCAATGAGGTCTATCCCAACTCCCTTATTTAAAATTCAGAATTTCAACATCCATTACACCCACTACAACCCACTCCCCATTGTGCCAGCATTCCAAAACCTCTTAAATGGGCTCTATATTTTTAAATTTATGTGCATTTTTATCTTCTAACATACTATGTATTTTATATTCATTAGGTTTATTGCCTATTATTTGTCTCCCCCTCTAGAATGTAAAGTTCATGAAGAAAGGGAATTTTCTCTGTTTCTCGTCACCAATATATTTCAAGTATCTATTACAGAATGGACCTGGCATTCAGGTAATGTCTGTTGAATGAAGGAGTCAATCAATGTAAAACAGCTCTCTGAACAGGGACACAAGAGACTGACCCACCAGACAATGGAGGAAATGCAGGTCTAGCTGCATACTAAATGCCCACATGTACACAATGCTATACAATGACACAAACATCTATTCATTCTGCTTTCTACTCTTCAGGGCTCAGAAAATGTCTACTTCTCATTCTGGAATGCAGAATGAACAACCAGTGTGGTCCTATGGAAGTCAAGAGGCCAAAAGCAAGTAAGCTGTGTAAGCATTGATTATCATGGTAGCAAGGCTTCACAACATATGACTGGAAAGAGAAAAATTACATGATAATCTCAATAGATGAAGAAAATCATTGGGAAAATGTCACATTCTTTATGAAATAAAAACTCACAAATTTGAGATACAGGGAAATTTTTTTTGTTTATTACGTAATATTGTAGTGACTGATAAGTACTTAGAAAACTTATTTTCTCATCTTCCTGTGTACCACAGCTAGACTATATTCCCAGGATCCTTTGTATCTAGTGGAATCATATCAGTAGTTCTTAACAACATTATGTAAAGGAAAAATGATATGTATCTCACATCCCAGAAAAAAGAACTCTTAAAAATGAATATGATATAAACTGTCAGAAAAGTTGGCAAGATACTTGAATAGGCCATATACAAAAGAGGACTCCCTATATTTTGGGGAATACCCCTCCCTGGAACCAAGTCTCCTCCAAGTCACTCTCCACAGGGCACAGTACAGCGTTCTGTCTTCAAGGTTGTAAGTGTTGGAACTCACTTTAGCAAAAACAGGTTGTGTAGCTGATTGCTGATTATTCAGTTCATGAGTTGACTGCCTCGTCATGGGACATGGAAATCTTGCTCTCAGCTAATATTCTGGGTCCTGAAATCATCAGTGTAAAATCCTTTAGGCCTGTGGTCCCCAACCCTCAGGCCATGGGCTGGTACTGGTCCATGGCCTGTTAGGAACCTGGCTGCACAGCAGGGGGTGAGCAGCAGGGAGCAAAGCTTCATCTGTAGAGAGTTTCAACCTGGTAACGGTTGATGCTACAGAGTGTTGCACGTTCCTGATTGCTGAGAAGCTTGGAAGGCCATTAGTGACCATGCTTATTAGCACATTTGGAATTATAGTTTTGGGCTACCTGAGCCTGTGTCTTACATTCCACTATTTTCCTCCTCTTTAACAGATCATATGGATTTCTACGGCCAAGTGAAGAACTCTCTGATGTTCATTTCTACCATGAGGCAATGGTATATTCATGCTCTGTATGATACCACTATCAGTGAACATTTTCCAGAAGGCTCTAGGTCAGCGTTATTTCAGCTTCAACGGAAAGCAGGTCTGTGGTTTGTTAATACGGATTTTGTCTGTAATTTTGCACAGCCCCTGCTTCCCAAAACTGTTTATGTGGAGGTTTAACAGCCAAACCAGCTGAATCAATACCTGAAGTACGTACAACCTTTGTGCTCCATTTGTGGGGAATCTTCCTCTTGGTGGTGCCTTTAGTGCAGAGATGGCAACTTGATTACTCAGGTTTCTGGCTCCTGACACAGGGATTTCCTTCCCATCCCATGCCCCACCAACCAGCCTGGCCCCCCAGTGTTCACACAGCCAAGGCCCTAGTCACAGAGCTTCTTGAGCTCCTCAACTCCTTCCAAATCTATCCATGCCTCACCTCAGCTTCCTGATCCTAAGGCCATACTCTGCATTTTGCTGTATCCAGAACTGCTGCTATCTGAAAGTTCCAACTTATTCCAACTTAGGCATTCACTTTTAGATCACATTTCAGTTCTGTCCCTTCACTTTCACTTGCTTTTGACCTTAGGGAATGCTCTAGGCCCTGGACCAGGTATTATCCTCTGCTCACTATCCCACCCATTCCTTGGCCTTGCCTACCTCAGCTCCGTTTCCTTTGCTATCCATTGTAGACCCTCAGAGCATCATTTTAACAACTTCCTTAATAGCCCCTTCTCCCCCCTTACCTTTTCTTGCTCTATCCCCTTCTTGGGGATCCCAAACCTTGTCTTAATCCTCTAGGCTTCCCTCCTCTTTAATATGGCTTGCTGCATGCTAGTGGATAAACCACACAACATGGCAGACCAGTGGCACCACTACGGATTTGTCATCTCCATCAGTGCTGTACTGGAGCTGGCTTGTCCTAGCTCTTGGAAGTCCATTGTCAAATTTCCAGAAACTGTGACTCAGTAGTTAAACACAACCATTATCAAATTATGTAAACAATTAAATAAATATAATATAATTATATTAACAAAGGTAATAAATATACTCAAAACTCATCACTTCTCAATTATTTACTTCTTAATTATTATTTATATTCTTGCAGTTATTTATTTTATATTTTAAAATATTTATTTTTACATTATTATATACAAGATACATATTATATGTTATTGTATTGGTACAGTGCAAATTCTATGTAATGGTGTATTATTGTGATTCTTGTCTGAATTCTGTGTTAGGGTCATTATGTGGGCAGGCTGAAAGTGGCTATGGTAGCAAGAGTTAAAACTGTGGAAATTGCCTACACTAAATCAGTGCTTTCTGTGTGTGTGTATGTGTGTGCAAGCGCACATGCATATAAATGCCATTTGTTAAAACGTCTACAAGTATACCCCTGTCTGCATTTGTATTACTGATGTGCACCTTGTATTCTTTTTCCAGTCTTCACTGTGACCCAAACCTTTGCACTTTCCTTAAGAAACCATCTGCTAAGTCACAGAGAACCATATATATATATATATATATATGATTCTTTATCCTATGTATATGATTCATCCTTATTATATATAAGATTCATCCTTCTTTAAATGTTTTTCTCCCTTAATTTTGTTAATCCATTTTCTCCTGGTTTTTCTACCTCTCATCTTTTTTACTGACTCTTTTTCTCCTTTCACTTGCTTGTTAAATACTGATTTCTCCAGGATTTTTTTTACTGATTACTCTACCCACCTCCTGATATACTTTACACATTATTCTTTGGCAAGGTTGATAATCTCTACCAATGAACTGATGACTCTCAAATATTTATCACACCCTACACTTGTCTACTGAGTCCCAGAGGTAAATTCCTGCTGTCTACTACAAATGTTTACCTAGATATTTCAAAGGCATCTCAAGCAGCACCTATCCCAAAATATGTGTTTTAGCTCAGGTCCCTAGAAAACAGAGCCTGAGGCAAGAATTAAGTGCTTTTCTTTGACTGGGAGATACAATCTGAGGCAATGAAAGTGAGGGAAAAGGAAAGTGAAATACGGAAGACTGGATAATCCATGCAAGGTGATATGCTACCACACTGGACAATGCCTGATGAAGAGCTGTAAACAGTCACAGTCATCACTCATCAGGCATGTTCACTCAGGCACACAAGACATCTCCTGACAAGCTGTGTGATGAAACTGTGCCTCACAACAATCTGTGGGAGGGAGTAATGACAGGAAATTGATCTGCCTTCCATCTCCCGTCTCCTCTTCCCTGCTGATCATAATTCATCCCAAGAAGAGTAAATTTCTCTGATCTTCCAGACAGCGTCATCTGGTTCATTTGGAAACTTCAGAGAGTACGGTGGCCATGCCTCTGCACAGGTGCTAAGGGCCTGGTCTTCCAGGCAAGTGATAGATTAGTCCCAGATGGGGGAACTGCATGGGCCTAAGCAGTCATTTAGCAGAGCAAGTGGGTGAACGTGCTAGAGATGATGGCACCTAGGGACCTGAGGAGGCACACAAAATATGTTCAATGTATCATTTCTCCCTCAGAGGCCACTTCCTTTCTTCATTCCCTACCACGGTGAGTAGTAACACCATTGCCCCAAGCAAGAAACCTTGGCATCATTCAAAACTTTGTTGTTACTCATTACAATGAATCATTGAAGGATTTCCTATGGATTTTCACCTTGTTAACAACCTTTGCATTGGTTTCCTCCTTCCATTCCTGTGACTGCTGCCTTGATCACCATACATTTCTACTCTTGCTATTGTTACCCTTGCCACTGGATTCCTTGCCTCCAGCCTTGCCCCTCCAATCCATCATTCTTATTACTACCAGAGTGAATTGTCTAAAATGGATATCTGAAATTTCTACTCCTTATTTTCAATTGCTCAGTCTCAGTGTGGGGCAAATATTATGACTGGGGTTTCTCTGTGAAAGATAAATGTTTCTTTGCTGAAGATGATGCAGCCTCAATCCAGACCCAGGGATTTGTGCTGAGACTGTCAACTGAAGTTTGTCCAAGACTCCAAATAGTATCTTTTTATATATTGGATACCTTTTGCCACAGGGCATCTGTTGGTTTATATGGATCAAAAAGCAGGGCTGCTTGTTCTGCAGCCTAAATCTGTTGCAAAACTTTCTTTTACTCTGGGGTCCTACTCAAAACTGGCAATTGCCTGAGTCACCAATAAAAGGGCCACAGCAATATTGCCAAGAATAATATGTGCTACCTTCAAAATCTGAAGAGGCTTTTCATCTCACATCTCATACCCGTACAACAGCTACTATAAATCAATCAATCAAAAAAGCAAACAACAAAAAAACAATTAACAACGGAAAATAACAAGTGTGGGTGAACACGTGAAGAAATTGGAACACCTGTGCACTCTTTGTGGAAACATAAGATGATGCAGCTACTGTGAAAAATAGTATGGCAGTTTTTTAAAAATTAAAAATAGAATTACCATATAATCCATCAATTCCACTTCTGGATGCATACTCCAAAAAATTGAAAGCAAAATCTCAAAGAAATGTTTCAATACCCATCATCATAGCAGCAATACTTTACAATAGCCAAAAATGTGGAAGCAACCCAAATGTCCATCAATAGAAAATGGATAAACAAAATGTGGTGTATATGCATACAATGGATTATTCAGCCTTAAAAATAAAGGAAATTCTGACACATGCTAAAACATGGATGAATCCTGAGGATATTATGGTAAGTGAAATAAGCCATTCACAATAAAGTAAGTACTATATGATTCCACTTATATGAGATACCGAGTAGTCAAATTTGTAGAGACAGAAAGTAGAGTGGTGGTTGCCAGGGACTGTGGGGGAGGAAGGAATGGGGAGTTATTGTTTAACTGGCACAGAGTTTCAGTTTTGCAAGATGAAGAGTTCTGGAGATGGATGGTGGTGATGGTTGCATAACAATGTGAATGTACTTAATGTCACTGAACTATCCACTTAAAAATAAGATGGTTGCTTTTTTAAAAACTTCAAAATATTAAGGGCGTACAAATGTTTTTGATTACATGGATTGCTTTTGTAATGCTCAAGTCAGAGCTGTAAATGTGCCCATCACCCAAGTAGTGTTCATTGTACCCATTAGGTAGGTTTTTATGCCCCCCCTCTTCTCCCCTCCCCAACTTGGTTTTCACTGAATTTTGCTTCCATCTGAGCACGTGTGCTCATCAGTTAGTTCCAATTTAATAGTGAATACATGTGGTGTCTATTTTCCATTCTTTGGATACTTCACTTAGGATAATGGTCTCCTGTTCCATCCAAATCATTGCAGAAGACATTAATCCATCATTTTTAATGGCTCAATAGTACTCCATGATACACATATAGCACATTTTATTAATCCACTCATGAATTGATGGGCACTTGGGTTGATTCCACATCTTTGCAATTTTGAATTATGTTGCAATAAACATTTGATACAGGTGTCTTTTTGATAAAAACAATTCTCTTCCTTTGGGTAGATACCTAGTAGTGGGATTGCTGGATCGAATGGTAGGTCTACTTTTGGTTCTTTGAGGAATCTCCACACTGTTTTCCATAGAGGTTGTACTAATTTGCAGTCCCACCAACAATTTATAAACCTTCCTTTCTGCATCCACACCAGTATCTATTGTTTATGGACTTTTTAATAAGAGCCATTCTGACACAGGTA